>CAUYRH010081617.1:0-13523 GCA_963574655.1 Perodicticus potto
TATAATGCAATCGAAAGGAAGGGCCAGGGACAGCTTCCTAGGAAGAAATGTCAAAAGTATAGTCTTTATATGGTGATTAAGAAAATGCTATGAGGGCTATCTCTCACAGGACGATCAAAATGTTTCTGATTGTATATGAAGTACATTCTGCCCTATGATTGCACCAATGTACACAATTATGATTTAATAAAATTATTTAAAAAAAAAGAAAGAAAGAAATGCATAATTGAAAATATGCTTATTAAGTATTAAATGTTAGATAATAAATAATTGTGAACAAACTCTGATCTGAGTGACTCCAAAGCCAACGCCCGTAGTTAAGCACACGGTGGAAACAGAGGCATTTGCAGGTGGGTTTCCATTCACAATTCAAAGACCAGAGGAATGGACAGACATTGATGCCAAGTATATTCTAGTTTCTATGTTAGCTGATTTTACATCATTATTCCCATTAATCTGCCCTACCGATGCCGTTTTTTTTTTTTTTTTTTTTAGGGTTAGGTTTCACTCCCAAAAATTGGAGGCCAAGTCAAGCATGAATCATTCTTGTCTCTACATAAAATGTTTCTAAGACATGACTTTAAAAAGTGATATCATTTTTTTGAAGCTGTACAAAAGTTTTGTTTTAAGAGGCATGGGATGGTTGAGTCAGAGTGACTCTCAGCTCTGGCAATAAATAGCAATGCATTCTTAAGCAAATTATTAAATTTTCTGGGCGACTTCTTTATCTAAAGGGACGGGGGTTGGCCTCTGATACGACTGTCAAAGAAAGATCTTTCTTAGGGATTTCCGCAATGTGTGCGTCAGGGAGAAAACAATTTCCTGGCTCTTGATTGTTTGTGAATGTCAAAACCAGCGGACTGGCAGAATCAGGCTGAATCAAAGGGATTTACACTGTATCATCTTCTCTAGATGTCTACTCACCTGCCCCCCCTTACTGCTTGGCTCCCAACTCGCCGGCCCGCATGAGGGTAACGTGTTCCCAGGAGAAGCAGTGACCTGAATCACAGGGTCCAGCTATAGGGTCGTTTGTCCACCTGTGTCACTCGGTCCACTTGCAGGGCCTTTCTCCTCCTGTGTCTGCCCCCCACTGACCTTCCCTCATTGTTCCTCCCAAACTCTCTTTAGAGACTCAGGGACTCAGCAGGTGCTTAGCAAGTGCTCAGAAGGCATGTATAACAGGCTATTTCCTCCTCGTTTTTTCCTTAAAATCAAAATGCCTGCTAAACTAACAATGACAACTGCAATAACAAAAAAATAGCTGGGCGTTGTGGCAGGCACCTGTAGTCCCAGATACCTGGGAGGCTGAGGCAAGAGAATCCCTTAAGCCCAAGAGTTGGAGGTTGCTGTGAGCTGTGATGCCACAGCACTCTACCCAGGGCGATAGCTTGAGACCCGGTCTTAAAAAAAAAAGTCACCTTTAAGACAAACCACAATGCCTGAGCATGTACTGTTCACAGTGGCATTTGCCGAACATGCCTGAGGGTGGGAACCTCGGGCATTTACTCAAACCTCGGATTCCTAGGACCCTCCCCGAAGATTCCAGTTCAGAAGGCCTGCGACAGGGCTTTGGGAATCCACGTTTCCCACAGACACCCAGGTGTTCTTATTATCAGGCCACTTTTGGAAACACTGATACGCAAACACAAGGAAGTAATGAGGCGCTGTGAGTGTGGTACAAAGAAGCTCCCTATTGTAAAAGCGTGAGAGGCTTACAGTCTGTATGGAGAATTAGACCCACAGACAAAGAATGCTGATTGTCAGTGCCAGGTGGAGGGGTGAAGGCTGAGTGACGCGTTAGACCATGTAAGTGCCAAGACCGCAGTGAGCTCAGAGGGAGGAGAAAGTCCTGGGCTGGGCTCACAGGCAAGGCCTGGCTGAGGCTGCCTCCGACGCACAGGACCTGAGTGGGTACAGGGGGCGTGGGGACGAGGTGGTTCAGATGGCGTGGAATGGCAGAGACGAGAGACTCCCCAGAGCCAGGGGAATGCAGAGAGGGGAGCCGATGAGGTGGGGGGGGGTTGACTGGCAGCTGGGTGCGGGATTAAGTCTGAGTGCCATCCTGGAGGGCACGGGAGCCGAGCTGTCTGAGCCCAGGAGGTAACTGAGGAGGCAGGGCTTCTCCGGCTGGTGCGTGTGCTCACCAGGCCCTCAGCGGCTCTCACCCAGAGGGCTTATCAAAGTGGACATTGCTGAGCCCCGCCTCAGAGTTTTGATTCAGGAAGTCTAGGAAGAGGCCTGGGAGTCTGCATTTCTAACAAGTTCCCCTGGGACACTGCTGCTGCTAGTCCACGGATCACACTTGAAGAACCAGAGTTGGGTGTGACACAACTGAAGGCTGACAGGCTGAAGACAAAGAGTGAGGTGGGAGGGCTGTGGGCCAGGACAAAGGTGGCAGTTTAAAAAATGGAAGTGAAAGAACAGAAAGGAATCTCTGAAAGAAATTGGGGTGTGAGGCTCAGTGCCTGTGGCTCAACGGGCTAAAGTGCCAGCCACGTACACATGAGCTGGCGGGTTCGAATCTAGCCCGGGTCCGCCAAACAACAATGACGGCTGCAACCAAAAAATGGCTGGGCGTTGTGGAGAGCGCCTCCCAGCTACTTGGGAGGCGGAGGCAAGAGACTCGCTTGAGCCCAGGAATTGGAGGTTGCTGTGAGCTGTGATGCCACGGCACTCTATCCAGGGGGACAGCTTGAGGCTCTGTCTCAAAAAAAAAAAGAAAGAAATTGGGGTGTGGTTGGAACAGGTGTGGGAGGAGTAGGAAAAAAAGGGAGACAAAACTTTTAAGAGCTCAAATCTGTGGATGAAATTGGAGGTTGGGTGCAGAGCCATCTTAATTACAAGAGCAAGATGAAAAATTCGTCTACATTATAATGAATTGTTGCTCGAATTGAGTTCTTCCTCCTTTGTTCATTAAAAAATTAAGCAGCAAGGACCAGCTAGTGAGGACAGGTGACAAGTAGAGACTGGACCAGTGCAAGCAGCCTGCTCTGGGCGCTCACTGAACAGATTGGGAAACTTGGGTCTGAGGGGCCCTCCATGCTGACCTGACCCACTTAGCACGCCTGTGTGAGGCTGAGCCTGATAGTACTGTTTCAAATCAGTCATTTACTTAGACTCACACCCAAACCAGAAATTCCTGCTTAGGACTAGAACCACAGCTGTTGTCACTGCTGCCCCACATCCACCTGGTGCTGGAGACTGTGAACCCTGACTCACTGAGCCCCTGGCTCCCTGACTTCCGGATGGGCAGCCCCTCAGTACTTCCCGGGGGTTATTTCTAGCTGGGGGTTATTTCTAGACCAATGGAGAGTTTCAGAGAAAGCCTAAGCTTGCTGAGGGGAAGGACCTTGGTTTATGGTGGGGAGGTTATCTGGTTGTTATAAAGAGCCCTTGGAGGGTCCTCACCAGAGGTGGGAGCTGGGGGACCCCTCAGAGACGGCAGCAAGGTGGAGGGGAGGACAGCACAGCTTGCAGCCCGCCCTCAGCAGCTTCCCAGAGCTCAGGGCAGACCAGCACGCTGCTTGCTCTCTGGGGATTTTTCTTTTTCTTTTTTTTTTCTATTTCTTTTCCTACGTTTCTTTATTCTTTTCTTTTCTTTTCCCTCTCCTTTCCTCTCCTCTCCTCTTCTCTCTTTTAGAGACAGAGTCTAACTCTGTCGCCCTGGGTGGAGTGCCATGGCCTCAGCCTAGCTCACAGCAACCTCAAACTCCTGGGCTCAAGTGACCCTCCTGCCTCAGCCTCCCAAGTAACTGGGACTACACATGCTCACCATCATGCCCAGCTAATTTTTCTATTTTTAGTAGAGGTGGGGGTCTCACTTTTGTTCGGGCTGGTCTCGAACTCCTCAGCTCAAGGAATCCATCCTGCCCGGCCCTCTGGAGTCTTTTCTACATGTCTATGTATTTTCACTTTCATGGCATCAGCAAGAGCCAGAAAACCAATGCCAGGACACTTGGGCTACAGCCACAAACAGACAAAGTTGCCTCCCCTCAGATCACAGGAAGAGAAGAAACACAGAAATAAGCACCTGCAGGGCACAGACTTCCGTTTCCTTCATTTATTTGAACATAAATACTTGATTTAAGAAATCAAGTGGAAAGCCACTTGTGGCCGTGAAAAGCCAAAACCCGAATTCTGGATGTCACCCTCCCTGCCAGTCAAGGGCAGTCCAGAAAAAGGATCTTCCCCTGGGAACACCCTTCATTCCTAAATATCTCAGGGTTATAAACTAGGTCCCCCCGAAAGGGAGAGGCCTGTAACAAATCTCTTCTTACCCAGCACTTCAGAGGCTATGTCCTTCCACTGAGCTAGCCACCTGTGCTAATGTGGCGAAGATTGCTTCTCCTTAGGAAACATTCTATAATTTCCTCTTTATTTCTAAGAAGAACAACTTTTTTTTTTTTTGAGACAGAGCCTCAAGCAGTCACCCTGGATAGAGTCCTGTGGCATCACAGCTCACAGCAACCTCCAATTCCCGGGCTCAAGTGAGTCTCCTGCCTCTGCCTCCCAAGTAGCTGGGACTACAGGTGCCCGCCACAACGCCTGGCCATTTTTGGGTTGCAGCCGTCATTGTTGATTGGCAGGCCCGGGCTGGATTCGAACCCGCCAGCTTGGATCTGGGAGAGACACCTCCCTATCTCTGAGGATGGTCATAGGCAACAGTGAAAAACAATCATGAGGCGGAATCAACAGAAAAACTCTGGCAATATGAATAATCAGAATAGATCAACTCCCCCAAGGAATGACAAGGTAGATACAGCACAAGATCCCTTGCATAAGCAAATGGCTGAGATGTCAGAAGTTGAATTTAGAGTCGAACCCGCCAGCTCAGGTATACGTGGCTGGCGCCTTAGCCTGTTGAGCCACAGGCGCCGAGCCAAGAAGAACAACTTTTGTTCACATAATCAAACAATACTTTGCCGGCTGTGGGCTAGACATTGCAGTAGGCACTGGGAATACAGTGCTGAACAAAACTGACAGAATGTTTTGTATTCTGGGAACTGGTATTGCAATGAGGGGAGGCAAAGAACAAACAACTAAATAATTCAATTATAGAGAATGGGAAAAGGATAAATATTATCAAATTCAGCATAGCAAGGAAGGGGTTTATGAAGTGTGGGGAGCAGGGAAATCATAATGTTCAATCTGCTATCCAAGAAGTCCTCGCCAAGAAAATTACATTCGAGCAAACACAAGGAGGTGAGGGAATGAGCCTCATGGCCACTGGGGAACAGGAACGTGCCTAACACATTTCCACAGCTGCACCCAGCAGAGGAGACCAGTCCTGTAAGGATTGGGCATTTCTTCTAAACTAGGTCGGGGTACACGAGCAGAGGGGCAACATGATCTGACTCAAGTTGGAACAAACCCCTGTATCTGGGAAGAACAGAGTCTAGAGGAAAAGTAGGAGAACAGGAAGAGTTAGGAAATCACTGCAATGTTCTGGGGTGACAGGCGTGGAGCTGGGGAAAACTGTTAGAACTCTGAACATATCTCGAAAATGGAACCAACAGGATTTTTCTGATTCAACAGTCTTTGACTTCCCTCTAAAATACCATTTAATTAAATCTCCTGATGATGGCATTCGGTTGGCCACCACTTAACAGGAACAACTTAAAAATAAAACCAAATCTCAGTTTCCAAAGCTAATTTCAAATTGCTGATAATTTTTTAAAATCCATGATGGTTTGATGGTTTTAATTTATTTGTGGATGTGTGTTTTGGGTTATGTTTTAGAAATAACATTAAGTTCCAATCCCCCAAAATGGAAAAAGTTAACAGTTTTGAGAGTAGAGGTTCATTCTGAATTGTTTTACACAAAAATGAAAAATAGGAAAATACCCTGATACATTCATGTGGTAGACTGTCTCCTAGGCTTCAAAATGTATTTATAAAAAGTTTTAATGACAAGAAAATACTTAGGAGAAAATTAGGTAGAAAAAAAATATAAAACTGTACATATATTATTATCTCAGTTGTATAAATATGCCAAATGTTCAAAGTGATTAACTCAAGGTGGTAGCATCAGGAGTTATTTACGTGTCTTTCTACTACTGATATATTCCTAACATCTACTTTAGCCAACTGGACTAGAATGAGACTATTTTCCTTTCTTTTAAAAAAGTTTTCCTTTCATAGTAACATTTAAAAAAAAATAACACTAGGAAGAGATTCACAAGCAAAACTACCATTTATCCAAAAAGACAGGATGGAGAGGACAATGTATCAGGTCAATTTGGGTGGGTTAGAGTCCCAAATTAAGGGAAGGGAAGCAGACAGCACGCTCCAGATTTCTCAAACTCACATGCCCAGTGAGACCTTTTGGCCCACAGCTGTAGCCTTTTTCCAAAGATATTCATTGTCTTTTTCAACAAAGCCTCCACCACCCATTCCCATCAGCTTGATCTCCAGCAGAGATGACTAGTTCCTGGTTACTCTGGGACTACTTATTGTCTTTTTCTTCATTTACAAACACTTTTTCTCTTTCTAATACTCTTAAGCTAACTGGAAGTTCTGTAACTGGAGCCAGCGGAATTGGAGACAGATCCTTTGCCCCATTTGATTGAGCACCACCCGTCCTGGCCTGACTTCACTCTGGTGCTCACAAGAACGAAATAACCACCCACACTCCTCTTTCCCCACCTGCAGCTACAGGCTCCTTTCTCACTTTACTCTCTCAAATGCGCTAATTTAGTATATTTCTATTATCACAGTGAATCCATCTATCTACACAGATCTTTACTAACATTGTAACACAATAAACTTTATCACTTTGACTATTAAGTAATAATAATGATGTCATTACAAATACATTTCCATAATATCAGATCAAAGGGTATGGCTATTTCTGAAACTCTTCATACAAGAAGTCAAAATGCTTCCAGCAAGATATCTCCATCATCAATTTAAAAACAAAATAAAACAAGTACCTTTCCCCCTTCTAATAGAACCCACTTTCTTTCTGGACATAAAAGTGGAGGCAAAAAACAAAGCAAAGAAAAGAAGGAGGCAGCAGAGGTGATGGGCTGCTGGCCACCCGGACGCTGCTGCAAAGTCTAGCCACTGGGTCAGGAGGCTGGAGGACACAGGAGTGAAATTGAAAGTGCTGATGATGGGGAGCTGATTCAGTCCCGTGCTTTGCAGTGACAGCTGCAGTGATGGAAAAAGAATGAGCAGCGGGAGATTGTACTATGCGCCCGCCGCTGCAGAGGCTGGAGTCGGGGGACACCTGGCAACTTGTTTCTCGCCACCTGCCCTGGGGGTCCAGGCTCCTCCACTCCACAAGCCCCAGCGCTGCTGCCCAGTGAGCTGGGAGCTGCTTGAAGATGAAGGGCCAGGCTGCCAGCACCCTCAGGGTCCCCTCCCGACTCCTCAGGCCCAGAAGCTGGCAGGTGCTGGGGGGCTTCTCAGTACGGCCCCTCATCCTACTGGGGGGGGGGCCCTCAGATCTCGTCTCGCTCCTTCCCGACTCCAGCCAGACTGTGGGAGCCACGGGGCAGGGAATCTGTGTGACCCCAGAGCCTGGGCACTCTGGGTGGCTGCCTTCTGGAGAGGGGGCAGAGACGGCCAGCACTGGCTTTCCCCATCCCCTGCCTGCTGGCTGCTGAGAGCCGGTTGCGCCCAGCATGGGAAATGACTTCTCTGCGCTTGGTGCACCCACCACAAAGGGGTTTCCACAGAGACCGGCTTCAACCTTTCCAGACTGTTTCTCTTTCCATCCCCTTCCCCACGTGTGGCTGCCAATAGAGGCAACTGAGACACCCCCAGAAGCTCTCACAGAGAGTGGGACTCAGGCCCCTCCTCTGGGCTCCTGCAGCATACAGAGGGGTTCTCAGACTGGGACTTCCCCAGTGCTGCTTGACCAGCAGCTCCATCAGGGAGGGACACACCCCAAGGTAGAAGAACATAGAGCTAGCTTGGGCACCCCCTGGGTAACTCAGGACCAGCACACTTCTCCCTGGCAAAGTCAGAGATTGATCTGTGGGGACAGAGGACAGGCCCACCTGCCAAATCCAGTACCCTGAGGACTCAGTCACAATGCTCAGAGGCAAGAAGGGGAGATGTGCACTGGGTGAGAGCACTACAGAGCTTCCCAGGCAGCTTTGCCTGGAAGCTGAGAGCAGACCTTTGACCCCAGCTGAAAGACATACTTGCCAGCTTTGGTAGAGCCTTAGGGCAGCTCACTCAACCCATCCCTGCCCAGAGGCACTCCCCACACCCCTCACCTTAAGTTCTAGGGCCCCGCCCACCACCAGGGGCAATCAAGTGCTCACCTAGAGGCACCCACAGTCACAAGAACCAAGATCAACATTGCAACTTACTCCTTTTGGCAAGCACCACCTATTGATAGGGAGTGCAATTTACATGCCCTTTACAGCCTCTGCTTACTCAATCACACAGGGCGGTACTGCTCCTCACCCACAAGCAACACCCACTATCTTGGAGATGAAACGGGGTGTGCCATTATCTAATCAAAAGAAAATCCAAAAATAAAAAGCAAAAGCTGCTCCAGATGAGAAGAAATTAGCAAAAGATAATCAGATACATGAAAAATCAGAGTGAAAGGACATCCCCAAAGAAAAAAACTCCATACCAATGGAAACTAATCAAAATGAGAATCTTGAAATGACTCTTAAAGAATTTTGAATATGGATTGTAAGGAAACCCAATGAAATACAAGAGAAAATAGAAAACCAACACAAAGAAACCACAAAAGCAATGTAGGAAATGAACAAAGAAATCAAGTTAGTAAAAGAAAAATCAAGCAGAGCTTCTGGAAATGAAAACTTCATTCAGGAAAATACACAGTACAATGCAAAGCCTAAGGAATAGGAAAGACCAGGCAAAATAAAGAATTTCAGACCACAAGACAACACCTTTGAATTTAACAAGTCACACAGAAAGAGAAAAGAATTTCAGACACAAGACAACACCTTTGAATTTAACAAAAGTCAGACAGAAAGAGAAAAAAACAAGAACAAAGCCTACAAGAAATATGGGATTATGTAAAGAGATCTAACATAAGAATTACAGACATCCCTGAGAGTGAAGAAGAAAAAAACACAAGGACCAGAAAACCTACCTAAGAGAATATTCAGGAAAAACTCCCAGATCTTACTAGAAATAAGGACATCCAGGTACTTGAAGTGTTGTGCCCAGGAATTGCCAAAGACCACACCATCACACTAGCTGAATTAACAGAAGAGTCCTTTATTGAAAAGCTGGCCAGCAACTGCTTCACACCCAACACAGGGGTTTGGAGAGCAGCCCCGACTGTTACAGGGGTCGGGTTTTTAAGGCTCAGTCTATATCCTGGTTGGCAAGCAGGCTGCCCAGGTGCATCCAGGTAGGTTAGCAAACATTGTACAGAAGCAGAAGTTTGCAGTTAGTTAGCCATACATCTTTGTTTCATTACTTACCTCATCTGATATTTCTCAAATATTCCGGGGACAGTTGGAATTCCATCGGTCCGTTTCTCAGGGGAGTTAGTCAAGCAACAAGTCAGTGAGTGCTTTCCCATCTATCTTGGGAGTGAATCAGACTTACTCCATTTTGTTGAGGGCTTGTGGCCCAGAAATTTGCCAGGCGTTAACTGGTATTTTTCCACCTTAGTCTAGGCCTCACAGAAGTACAATGGACTCCTGGGAGATTCACTGGCAAGAGGCAATCACCATGACATAGAATCATCAGACTGGCCAAAGTTAACTTGGAAGAGGAACTCCTACAAACTGTAAGGTGAAAGCATCAGGTAACTTGCAAAGGAAAACTCACTGGACTAACTGCCGACTTCTCAACTGAGAAGTTGGAAGAGACTGCGGCCCCAGGCTTAGTTTTCTCAAACAGAATAATAACTAGCCTAGAAGTTTGTATCCTGAAAAACTAAGTTCCTTATTTAAGGGAAAAATAAATATTTTCAGACAAGCAATCACTGAGGGGATCTGTCAAGACCAGACCAGCCCTGCAGGTCTCAGATCTGCCTTATACCCTGGTCAAGACTAGAGACACCTACCCTTGTTAAGCTATCCAAATGCTAAATACAGAGCCCAGATACCCTAGTGGCTCAAAAGAGAAACATAGCAATAAAGTTCTATGCAACAGGATGAACAGAAGTCCACCACACTTAATCAATTATTTCAACAACTTGAATGCTTGAACTCCCCCCACGGAAGAGACATAGGCTGGCTGAAAAGTTAAAAAAAAAATAAGCCAAGTATCTGTAGTCTCCAGGAAATACAACTAACCCACAAGGACTCATTCAGACTCAAAGTGAAGGGATGGAAAACAATATTCCATGCAAAGGGAAACACAAAGGAGCTAGTGTAGCCATTCTTATATCAGATAACAGATTTCAAATCAACAAAAGTAGAAATACAAAGATGGTTGTTACATAATGAAGGGAACAATTCAATGAGAAGACTTAACAATCCTACATACCTATGTGCCTAACATGGTCTACTCAGATTCATAAAGCAAACTCTACTTGGCCTAAATGGCAAGCATCATAGAAACAGCAGCATCATAATTGCTGAGGACTTCAACACCCCAGACAGAACTGGACAGGCCCACTAAGCATAAAATAAACAAAAAAACCAATGGATTTAAGCAGTATTCTAGAACAAATAGGCCTAACAGACATTTGCAGAACATTGTACCCCCAAACTACTACACATACATTCTTCTTGTCAGCTCATGGAATATTCTCTAAGATTGATCACATCCTAGGCCATAAAACATATCTCAAAAAATTTAAACAATAGAAATTATACTAGGCATTGTCTCAGACCACAATGGAATAAAATTAGAAATCAATTCCAACAGAAACACTCAACACTACACAAAGTCATGAAAATTAAAAAACCTATGAATGAATATTGGGTCAAGTAGGAAATTGGGATGGAAATAAAAAGATTCTTTGAATTAAATACAAAAGGCACACAAGTTATCAAAATCTGTGGAATACTGCAAAAGCAGTCCTAAGAAGAAAGCTCATAGCCTTAAATGTGTATGCCCCAGGAAGATCACAATGAAATCCTCTCAAGTAACTGGGAAAGAAACAGCAAACCAACCCTAAACCCAGCAGAAGAAAAGAAATAACTAAGGTCAGAGCAGAACAAAATAAAATTGATTATAAAAGACTTATATAAAAGATTAATAAAACAAAAAAAATGGTTCTTTGAAAAGATAAACAAAATTGACAAACCTCTTGCTAGATTAACCAGAAATAGAAGGACCCTAATAAGCTCAATCAGAAATGAAAAAGAAGGTATTACAACTGATACCACAGAAATACAAAGAATCATCTCTGAATAGTATAAAAATCTCTATGCACAAAAACTTGAAAATGTTATTCAAATGAACAAACTCTTGGAAACACACAACCTCCCTAGGCCTGGTCAGGAAGAAATAGAATTCCTGAACAGACCAATATCCAGCATCAGATTGAAGCACTGATAAAAATTCTTCCAAGAAAAAAAGTCTGAGACCAGATGGTTTCATGGCCAAATTTTAAACGACTTACAAAACAGAATTTACTCATAGTGCACAAATTATTTCATAACATCAAGAAGGAAGGAATGCTTCCCAACTTATTCTATGAAGCCAAAATCATTTTGATACTAAAGTCAGGAAAGGACACAAAAAAGTAAACTACAGGGCCAGGCGCAGTGAATCATGCCTGTAATCCTAGCACTCTGGGAGGCTGAGGTGGGTGGAATGCCTGAGCTCACAGGTTTGAGACCAGTCTGAGCCAGAGTGAGACCTGGTCTCTGAAAATAACCAGGCCTTGTGTTGGGCACCTGTAGTCCCAGCTACTAGGGAGGCTAAGGCAAGAGAATAGCTTAAGTCCAAGAGTTTGAGGTTGATGTGATCTATAACACCATGGCACTCTACCAAGGGTGACAAAATGAAACTCCATCTCAAAAAAAATAAATAAATAGAAAAGAAAGAAAGAAAAAGAAAAGAAAAGAAAACTACAGACCACTGGAAAAGGTCATTTATACCCTGTCAAGGGCCTCTGCACCTCTGTCTCTCTAACCTCTGCTCCTTCATGAGAGGGACCCACTTCCAACTCTCTTTCAAGATGCTCTAAACTTTCTTTGTTCTTCCTAAGTACAATTTCTCTTTGTTACACTGAAACTTGTGCAGGTTACTTTTGCTCTCTATTCATGCTGACTATGCTGCTCCAGTTGTATTTTCTGTTTCATTCATTTTTGCTTTCAATCACTGCTGTGCCTCAGTTGAACTTTCTAGCTCAGCTTAGCAATGGGAACCAGGTCAACTGAGTTCAGGGTACTCCTGGCTACCAGGAGACCCCTCCAGTGAGCAACCAGAGAGAGGCCCCAGCGGGAACAGTGAAGGTGCTGGGATGGAGCAGCCAGAGGCTTTTTTAACACTATGTACAATCAGAGCGAGTCATACTTAAGCTGCCAGCGGACCCCTGCTGTCCAGCTGCTGGAGACCTTTTACGCTTAATCTGTGTTGGTGCTGACTGGGACAATTGGTTTGGAACTCTTAATCTGGGCCAATCACCTGGGACTCTCCAAGGTTATACCATGGCTGCGTTGTAGAGGGAGGGTCTGATTCTCCTCTCCCAGTTATTGCCAGTAGGGAGCAGGGTGTCTTAATTCCTTGTATTCCTCCACAGCTGATATTTCAACTCAAAGTCACTGATATGCCAGGATTGGTCAGAGTCTAGCTAAATACAAGACAGACCCACATTGCCTCATCATACTAAGCAGGTCCCCAGAGTCTCAGGCTGTAGTTCTGAACAGGACCTTGGTAAAGCCATAGGGAAAAAGCCACAGTCACATCTCCAGGAGCCCTCAATTTAATTCCACCTTACCAGCCTCTCTAAACAAATGATGAAAAATAACCATGGGGCAGAATTAGGGGAAAAACTTGGGCAACATGAATAACCAGAGTAGATCAACTCCCCCAAGGTATGACAAAGGAGAAGCAAAAGAAGGTCCTATTCATAAATAAATGGCTGAGATGTCAGAAATTGAGTTCAGAATTTGGATAGCAAATAAGATTAACAGAACTGAAGTAAAATTGGAATTAGAATTCTAAGGAGTAATTCAAAAGTTGGCTCAAGAATTCAATGAATTCAAATATAAAATCACCAAATATTTTGACAAATTGAGGCAAGAATTTGCATCCCTCAAAGACCTGAGAAATACAGTAGAATCCCTCAGTAATAGGATGGACCAGGCAGAAGAAAGAATCTTGGACATTGAAGACAAAGCTTTTGAATGCTCCAAAACGCTCAAAGATGAAGAGAAATGGAGAGCAGAGATGAATCATTCCCTGAGAGAGTTGTGGGACCACTCCAAAAAAAGCAAACATTTGCTTTATTGGAATTCCTGGAAGTGATAAGAATTATCTGAAAGGCACAGATGCTCTACTCCAAGAGATTTTAGAGGAAAACTTTCCAAACATGGCAAGAGATACTGAAATTCAGATAGCAGACAGTTTCAGAACCCCAGCATGACTCAATCCAAATAAAGCATCCCCTAGACACA
>CAUYRH010081618.1:0-10443 GCA_963574655.1 Perodicticus potto
CCTAGGAAATTCACAAGAACCCGACCTAGGCATACGAAATGGGGGCACCACATTTAGTCCCAAGTGTAACGTGAACGAGACATCAAGGCCCAGGTGTCTCCGCAGCAGTTTTCCAGGCTATTTGGCTATTGGAGCCTCTGGTGGGCGGTGTAGGGCCCCCTCCTTGCCTGTCATCCAGCCCGCTGGCACTTCAGCTGGCTGCCACAGCACCAACACCCCCAGAGGCTGGGAATTTGATAACATTTATGTTTTCCACAGCAGTGAGTGTCTCTAGCAGCAGTGACTGCCAGAGTTTGGGCAGCAAGTGTGAGGTGTCACCTAAACGGCAAGATCCACACCTTGACATGCATCCCGGGAACTTATTTAATAGAGGATTGAGTTCTGCAAAATTTCCCTTCAGACTGGTGATGGCAACAGCTTTCAAGCCTTCTGTAAGGGACTCATCCGCTGGAGTTGGCCATACCCCAGACTCTTTTTGTCTCCGTTCCTGTATGTTTCAGCGTTGCACTCTGATGAGTCCCTGCCCTTTCCCTGGTTCCCTTTCACTGGTACCTGCAGCCCAACCAGTACCTCTCCCCAACCCCTGTCTTCCTTCCATTCAACACCCAGCCTCCTTATCCTAAATAGCATGGCCCATCGTATAGTCACTCTTGCTTTATAATGTTTGCTAGAAAATGCCATGGTCCTGGTCCATTGACTCTTTGCTTAGAGCCTGCATGGGTTTGTTCCCCTGAGCTAGGCTGGAGGAAAACCCTCCTCCCCGCCTGTGGTCTCATTTGCGATGATGGTGACCAGCAAGGCTCTAGCAGGTGCTATAGATGGCCAGCAGTCAGACTATACCCCTCAGTCGGTTCACCTCCCATGTCTGGGCAACCTTTCACATCTCTCTTACTTCACATCTCTAGCATCTCCTCTCTGTCCTCACCAATGCCTAGTGGCTCCCCTTCACCAGCTGCTGTCCCATCTTCTTGCTCTCTTGGTAGCAACCCTCCAGCCCACTGCCAGGGGAGTGACTGTCTCCAATTCCTCCCCTCCCACTCTTCCATAATCCCACTTGGATTGGGCTCCTCTGCATAGCACTCGCCAAAGCCAAGGTCAACAATGACTTCCATGCTGCTAAAAACACTGGCCAATCCTCAGCCATCATCTGTGGCTCATAACAGCCTGGTGTGGCTTATGAGATGAGACACTCACTTTCTTGGCCTCTGACCCCACGCTAGGAGCTCACTGTAATGCTCCTTTGCTGATCTTCCCTGCCCCCACCCCTGCCCTCTGAATGTGGGCGTGCCCCAGGGCATAGGCCTGTGCTCTGTCTCTTTGCTCCCCTCTGGGGGGTGAGATCTTACTTGTCTCGTTGTTTTCTATACCACTAAATGCAATGGCTCCCAGATCTGTGTCTCCAGCCCAGACCTTTCTCCTGCACCCTAGACTTGTGTTCCAGCTGTATCCCCAACCTTCAGATACCTAGTGGAAATGCCAGCTTAGTGTGCCTCTCCTTGCACTCTGGTGCTCACCTCCTCTGCCTCTGGGGCTGGATGATCCTTCTTGCCATTTGCACAGCCAAAGTTCTGGAGTTGAGGTTGACCCTCTCTTGCCCTCACACCCCATCTGTTGGCTTTTTCAAAATCTGTCCTGACCCTGGCCACTCTCAACATCTCTACATGGGCCGAGGTCCTCTCTCCTAATGGTTGTAGGTATCTCCTAGGTAGTCCCAGTGTCTCCCTCTCCATCTGTCCCCAGCATAGCAGCAGGGATTTTTTTCCTCTAACAGCTTCATTGAGAGATAATTCGCTTACCATACAGTTTACCCATTTAAAGTACATAATTCAGGAGTTTTTGGTATATTCAGAGGGTTATGCAGCCATCATCACAGACAATTCAGAACATCCTTATTACTCTTTAGACACCCACACTCCTTAGTTGTCACCCTCCATTCCTCCATCCCCTTACCCCTGTCAACTACTAATCTTCTTCCTCCTATGAATTTACCTATTCTGGGCATTTTCTGTAATTGAAATCCTACATACACCATGGGGTCCTTAGTCGTGATTCTTTGACACCGTCCATCAGACTGTGTCTTCTGCTGGAAATCCAGCATTGAACCCACTTCATTCATTTAGAAGACAATGTCCTTGTAATCTACTAACTCTGAATGATCTGATCCATCACCTCCTGTATTCCTGACATTCTGGCTTCCCTGCTGTTCTTCCCAAGCCCCCTTCATGGGCTTGTCCTTCTGCCTGGATGCTGTTTTCTTAAACACTCAAGACTCATTCTTTACCTTGTCCAGGTCTTTGCTCATGAGATTGACCCTGACAGCTGTAGTACCCTGTAGGCTGCCCTCCCCTGGCCATGTTTCCCTGGTGCCCCTACACACAGCATTTCCCTCTCGGCAGTGCTCCCTGTCTTCTACACACCCCGTCTGTAAGGTGCTTTCAGCCCCGTCTGGGCCGTCTGTTGGAGTGGGAGCTCTCAGGTCAGGAGGCTGTGCAGGGCTGGCTGAGGTCCCCTAGAGCAGTCCCTGGAGGGTAGTCAGCCCCTGTCAGTGGCTGAGGAGTGAATCCCTGGATACCTCACAAGGGAAAATCAAGACTGAGCTCCACAGAGAGATGGTGAAGGTTTCACCTGTTTCATGTTCCAGAGAACTAGAGCAGTTTCAATTCCCCTGTGGCTTCCTTCAAGCTTAGGGGGGATATCTGTGATCCCAGAGTAGATGGAACTGCTTCCATTTCTTCCAAGCCACAGACAACCTGGCCATTTCTACACAGCTTCACCAAGTCTCTCTAAGAACGTGGCTTCGGTGCGTGTTTATTGCAGGATGTTCAGGGCTTTTGTGGGGTGGGGCAGGAGGGGAGGCTGCACGTTCTGGTTAAGTAACTGTCCTTTAACATTCACAATGTTCTCATGAGCATCTTGTACATGGCGTTGTGGGAGAGGAGGATGTCATGAGCTTGCAGCTGTTTGTTTGCCCTTCCTTTGTGGAACACCTTGCAACACGAGAAGCTCTAGGCTTTTGCATCCTGGGGAACGCAGGGACCAAGGTAAAGCCAAAGGACACAGAAACGCCAGATGCCTCCTTTCTTTTCAGACAAAGCCCGCTGCACAGGGACATGGGGAGGGGCCAAAAAGCCCCTCGTCAGGCTCCATCTTCTTCAACTCCATGGATACAAAACTCGTTTGGACATTCTGACTTGGTGACTTTGATGACCACGTGGGCCAGCAGGGCCCAGTGCTGGGAAGCAACATGGAACTGACATGATTTGGCTCAAAGTTGTGAAGACTTTCTTCACAGTAATTGAAGGGCATCATCTTATTTGGGCTGCTGTGACAAAAGTACTGTAGACTGGTGGCTTAAATATTGATTTTTCATAGTTCTGGCAGCTGAAAATTTGAGATAAAGGGGCTGGGCGATTAGGTATCTGGCAAGGGCCCACTTTTGGGTTTGTAGATGACATCTCCCTGCTGTGTCCTGACACGTTGGAAGGGGCAAGACCCTCTGAGGTCTCTTTTATAAGGGCACTGATCCCATTCATGGGGCTCCACCCTGGTGGCCCAATCACTTACTGAAGGCCCCACCTTCTAACACTGTCCCACTGAGAATTAGGTTTCAACATATGAATGGAGGGGGGCAAACAAACATCCAGTCCATTACAAATATCAAAGGGGAAAGGCTTTCAAAAGTCCTGTTTATCAGCGATCTCTGACAGCCCATCCTCGTTCCCTAGCTTGAGGACTTCTGGCTTTCTGTCGCAATTCCTTGCTTGGGAGTCTTGTGACCTTTGTCAGGGCTTAGTGTGTCGCGACTCCTATGGCACTAGTCTCGATCGCTGCAGGAAGGAACCAGGCATGACACGGATTAGAAGTACAAGCTTGCGGGAGGCAGGCTAACCTTAGTTGCAGGGTAGCCCCGAGCCCCCTCCGCAACGGCTATTTAGTAAGGTGATACACAACAGGTGTGGAGAATTCCGGTAATCACATATAAGGGCTGCATGCCTAAGGATTGCCACGTGCTCTCCTCACGTGTTCTTTCCCCACAACCCTCATGAAGAACTACTAAGCATCAATGTTTAACACATGCTTACTAGTGAGTGACCGACCCTATCTCATTCCGGAACACCGAGTTACTTGGGGGATTGCCCCCAAGTCAGGAAACGTCTCTAGGCTTGCCAGGAGACTGTCCTGTTCTCAGCGTTTCCTTTTAATGTGATGAGAATCAGTCCTTTGCAAGCATGGTGTCCAGTCCTCTACATTAGAGGTTGGGATTTCCTGGCAGAGTTGGTATTTAGACTCCCTATTTGCCCTCGCGGGAATGGCTGGAATACTTGGGACTGGTGTCTCCTTCCCCGAGCTCCTGAAGATAATGTCTGCCCTTTGTGTGCTCAGAGGGAAGGGAGGGAGCGTGGTTTCTGGGTTCAGGGTCCAGAGACTTGGAGGGAAGGAAGACCTGAACCCAGCCCGAGGTGATGCCCATCAATGTGCCCAGGGCAGCTCTGCCTCTGAACCAGAAGTTGAGCTGACCTCGAGGCAGAGGGTTGGGCAGCATGGTCAGCGTCTCGCAGGGTGCGATGAGGTCTGGAAGCTGTGGTGGGTCAGGAGACTTTGAGGCTGCGTGTTATTTCAGGGCTGGGACAGTTGGGGGGCTCCGAGAACTTTCCCATCTGCTCAGTGGTAGTTGTACCAGGATCAGGCCAGGGGGACATGCATGGTAACAAAAGGCTGAGGCTGAAAGGTGTGTGAGAAGGCTGAGCCAGCTGAGGACAGTGACCCTTGTCCTGACTCTGGTGAGAACTGCAGGAGCAGTCCCAGTGCAGAGGGGACCTGCCACCAAGAGCTAAGTGGGGTTCACATGGGGACCCAAAAACAGTACCTAATTGGCATGCATTGGTATTGGACCCCACCTTCAGTCTGGAAGGAGGCGGCCAGTCCGTGGTCCTTCCCCTGTCTGCCATCACTGCCCTTCACTGACAAAGCTAGGCCTGACTGGCCGGACATTCCGCTGGCCCTGTGCACATGCCTAAGGCCAGGGTGGGAATGAGGGCGCTGTGCTGGCCCCAGATTTTGGTGCCTGTCCCTGGGCGTCTGGAGGTGGCTGCTCTGTAACCTCGGGGCCTCAGCAGTGAGGTGTGTTTCTCTCTTTCGTTTTTGTTTTTCATGTTATCTATTTTATCCACTGCCTGTCAGTGTGGGTGGGGAGGGCAGGCTGATTTGTTTTCAAATGTCCCTGACGCACCCCCCATTGGTTTGTGACTGTAATAAGGATAACATTCCACAAAGCAGCTGTCATATGAAACAATTTCATAATCAAGGGAGCTGGTACTGATATTGTCCCATCAGGATTTAGTCAATATTGACTGAAAAGAAAAATGATTCGTCAGTGGTATTGTTGTGTGCTTGTACACCAGGGGGTAGCCTTTTATTTCAAAATGTGTAGTGATCTGCCTCTCTGCACATTATAGTTAGTATTTGTTTTTCTTGACGTATTTGCTGAAAGACAGTCCTCACAGTAGAGTGGTTATTTTCAGCGTCCTTTAACAATATAGAACATTTTTAGCTTGTGTCTGAAAGGTATCCATGAGGGTCTCTGGACAGAGATTCTCTTGATCATGTATAACTCTACAGACTTTCATTCTCCAGACTTGTCAGAAATGTGATATTTTATGTATTATTTAGCCTGATGAGGAAAAGGAGTTGAGCTTTAAACGTTCGAACCCTCAGGACATCTTATGTCGAAAAGTTGGATGAAAATATTTCAGATTGTATATGAACCCAGCACATTGTACCCCATGAATGCACTAATGTACACAGCTATGATTTAAAAAAAAAATTAATTAAAAAAAAAACTTTAAGCAAAGAGACGTAAGAAGAATGTGTGCAAACTTAATGGTAGGAATTGGCAGTTTAACAGTTCTTTATTAAAAAACAACAACAACAACAACAACAACAAAAACAACCATAATGTCTGAGCAGTGGAATCAAAGACAAAAATGTAATATAATCATCACAATCTTTAAGGCACTACATACTTTGCTAATCTGCTTATCTTGATCTTGATACAAACACACAGGAAAACCTTCTACTTCAGTGGTGTCAACTGGTGTGCGAGAGGATCTTAGGTGTTCCATGAAAAGTTTTAAAGATCATTAATTAAATTATTTGTGAAACAAGTTCCAAGCACAGTTAAGTATATTCTTTTTTTTTTTAACACTTTTTTTTTGATTAACAGAATTTAAGTGTGCCATGGAAGTTTAACTATAGGTTCAAGTATGCCATGAGATAAAAAAGATTGAAAAACACTGTTCTGGTTGCACTGAACCATAGCCATTATTGTTCTATTTTGCAGACCAAGAGACTGAGAAGTCATTCAAAAAATTACAGTTACTTGCTTTAAATGTCTGTGTTAAAAACTCTCAAAGGAGCAGCCTAGATATAGTGCTTAATCACAGATTCTTTTTTTTTTTTTTTTTTCAGGTTAATGTGAGGGTACAAACAATCAGGTCATAATATTTGAATTTGTTGATAGAGTTCCTCTTGTAGTTGTGTTCCACACCCAAAAGGTGTGTCTTATACACCTACTTTGTGCCCATTAAGTGGGAGCAGCCCCAAACTCCCCTATAACTCTTACCTCATTCCCCGTTCCCCCGAGTTGAATTGAATTGAGTTTTTCTTCTATGTGGGAGTGAATTAGATTGTCTACTGGCTTCATATGAGTATTGAGTACATTGGATGTTTGCTTTTCCATTTTTGTGATACTATACTAAGAAGAATGTGTTTCAGCTCCATCCAGTTTAACACAACAGATGTAAAGTCAACATCTTTTTTATGGCTGAATAGTATTCCATGATACACACAACACAGTTTGTTAATCCATCCTTGGGTTGGTGGGCACTTGCATCGTTTCCACTTCTTGGCAATCGTAAATTGAGCTGTGATAAAAAATCTAGTGCAAATGTCTAAAAGGATTTTCTTTTCTTCAGGGTAGATGCCTAGTAGTGGGATTGTAGCTTCAAATGGGAGATCTAATTTGAGTTCTTTGAGGATTCTCCATACTTCTTTCCAAAGAGGCTGTATTAGTTTGCAGTCCTACCAACAGTGTAAAAGTGTTCCCCTTTCTCCAGATCTGCTCCAGCACCTGCAATTTTGGGACTTTGTGATGTGGGCTAATCTTACTGGGAATAGGTGAGATCTTAGGGTGGTTTTGAGTTGCATTTCTCTGATGACTAGGGATGATGAGTATTTTTTCTTATGTTTGTTAGCCATTTGTATGTTATCCTCAGAGAAGGTTCTGTTCATGTCTTTTCCCCAGTGATAGGGGGCTCCTTTTTTGTTGATTAATTTGAGTTCTCTATAGATCCTAGTTATCAAACTTTTGTCAGATTCATAACATGCAAATATCTGTCCCTATTCTAAAGATTATCTATTTGCTTTGACTTTTGTGTCCTTAGCTATGCAGAAGCTTTCCAGTTTAATTAAGTCCCTCTTGTTTATTTTTGTTGTTGTTGCTATTGCCATGGAAGTCTTCTTCATAAAATATTTTCCCAGACTGACATCCTCAAGAGTTTTTCTTACACTTTCATCTAGGATTTTTATCATTTCATGCCTTAGATTTAAATCTTTTATCTATCTTGAATAAAATGAAAGGTGTGGGACCAGTTACAGTCTTTTACCTGTGGTTATCTTGTTCTCCCAGCACCATTTATCAAATATGGATTCTTTTCCCCAGTGTAGGCTTTTGTTTGGTTTATCAAAGATCAGATGGCTGTTGAGAGACTGGTTTTATCTCTTGGTTTTCTATTTGGTTTCAAATGTTTATTTCTCTATTTTTGTGCCAATACCATGCTGTTTTGATCACTGTGGACTTGTAATATAGCCTAAAATCTGGTAGGGTGATGCCACCAGCTTTGTTTTTATCACTAAAAATTGCCTTGGCTATGCAGGGTTTTTCCTAGTTCTATACGAAGTAAAGACCTATTTTTTTCCAGTTATTTAAAGTATGATATTGGTATTTTAGTGGGGATTGCATTGAATTTGTAGATTGCTTTGGGTAGAATAGACATTTTAACAATGTTGATTATTCCCAGCCAGGAGCATGGTATGCTCTTCCTTTTGTTAATATTTTCTTCTATTTCTTTTTTGGGGGGTTCATAGTTCTCTTTGTAGAAGTCCTTTACCTCTTTTATTAGGTATATTCCTAGATATTTCATTTTCTTTGGAGCTACTATTAAGGGAATTGTGTCTTTGATTAGTTTCTCAACTTGGCTGTTGCTGGAATATACAAAGGTTACTGATTTGTGGATGTTGATTGTATACCCTCAGATGTTACTGTATTTCTTCATCACTTCCAGGAGTCTTGTGCTTGAGTTTCTGGGATTCTCTAAGTATAAGAAAATATCACTGGCAAAGAGCAAGAGTTTGACCTCCTCTGCCCTTATTTGGATGCCCTTTATACCCTTATATCCTGATTACATTGGCTAGAACTTCCAGCACTTCTGTTGAATAGTAGTGACAATAGAGGACATCCTTGTCTGGGTTCTAGTTCTAAGGAGAAAAGCTTTAAGTTTTATTGCATTCATTATGATATTAGCTGTGGGTTTGTCATAGGTGGCTTAAATCAGTTTAAGAAATGTGCCACCTACACCTATAGTCTTAAGTGTTCTTGTTAGAAACAGATGCTGAATTTTATTAAATGCTTTTTCTGCATCTACTGAGGGGATCATATAATCTTTGGTTTTGCTTTTTTTGATGTAGTTAATTACATTTATATATTTGCATATGTTAATGCAAAAAAAAGGGTAGGTTTTGCCACTGTAGGATAGTAAAGGCAATCCACAAAACCTTCCCTTTTTTGCCTTTACTATCCTACAGTGCTTGATATTGGTCTGTCCATGAGATCTATTTCTTCTTGGTAAAGTCTAGGAAGAGAGTGTGATTCCAGGTGTTGGTCCATTTCTTCCACATTGTGAAATTTGGGGGTATAGATTTTCTTGTAATAGTCTGAGATAATCTCTCGTATTTCTGTAATACCTGTTGTATTTCCACTTTTTAATTTCTTGTTTAGGTCATTAGAGATTTTGCTTTTCTGTTTCTAGTTAATCCGGCCTAAGGTTTATCAACTTTGTTTATTTTTTCAAAGAACCAACTTTTCGTTTCATTAATTTTCTGAATGATTCTTTGGTTTTCAATTTCATTTATTTATGATTTAATTTTGGTTATCTCTTTTCTTCTGCTGGGTTTGGGGTTGGATTGCTCCTCCTTTCCATTTCCTTAAGATGCTTCATTTGATTACTGTGCTCTCTTTCTGTTTTTCAGAGGTAGGCATCTAATGCAATAAATTTACATCTTCAGCTTTTGAAATATCCCACAAGTTTTAGTAACTGGTAGTTTCGTTGTTGTTATGTTTGAAGAATTTAACCATTTCCTCCTTTATCTCTTCCTTCACCCAACTGTCATTCAACATAAAGTTGTTTAATTTTCATGACTTTGTGTGAGATGTACATTTTTTTTGGAGTTGAGTTCTACCTTTATTGACTTGTGGTCTGAGAAGATACAAGGTATAATTTCAATCCTTTTAATTTTGTTGAGATTTGATTTGTATCCTAGGGTATCATCTATTTTGGAGTATGTTCTGTGGGCTGACAAGAAGAACATACATTCCTTAGCTTTGGGATAGTGTGTTTTTTATATGTTCTATTAAGCCCGTTTGTTCTAGGGTCACAGTTAAGACCCTCATAGCTTTGTTTAGTTTCTGTTTAGAGGATCTGTCCAATTCTGTGAGAGGAGTGTTCAAGTTCCCAGTGATTACAGTGTTATGGGATATCATATTGCTCAGACCAGTCAAAGTGTATGTCATTAATTTGGGAGCATTTAAGTTGAATGCATAAATATTTAGAATCGAAATATCCTTTTGTTGTATTGTTCCCTTGACCAGTATGAAGTTACTATCTTTGTCTTTCTTAATTTTAGTTGCTTTAAGTCCACTTGTATCTGAAAATAAGATTGCAACTCCTCCTTTCTTCTGATTTTCATTTGCCTAAAATACTGTTTTCCATCCCTTTACCTTGAGTCTAGATTTGTCCTTCAAGGTTAGGTGTGTTTCCTAGACACAGCATATGGATAGCTTATGCTTTTTTTATCCAATCTCCCAACTTGTATCTCATCAATAGGGAATTCAATCTATTAACATTTTGTGGGGTTAGAAATCCCCACATGTATGTTGCATGTACGTCTCATTCGAGTGAGCCACTAATGGGTTAAATTGGCTTCTGCCTTCACAGAAAAAGCAATGGGTTTGGGCTACCCTGCGGCAAACACAAAGACTGTTTTCTGGTCATCCGGAAACAGATACTTTGAAGTTTTTGCAACCGTCGGTTCCAGTTCCAAGGAGTTAGAATCTGAAAAGCTTTTTGCCCACTTAGGTTTAGAGTTAGATAGAGGAAGTTAGATAAT
>CAUYRH010081623.1:0-75426 GCA_963574655.1 Perodicticus potto
AAAATATCATGAATGTTACATTAATCAGGTGGATAAAAATATCTCCGATTGTATGGGAAGCCCGCACACTGTACTCCAAGCCTGAATCATTGTACACAGTTATGACTTAATAAAAAATAATTAAAAAAAAAAAAAAAAGAAGACATACATACAGCCAACAAACATGAAAAAATGTTCAACATTACTAATCATCAGAGAAAAGTGAATTAAAATCACAATGATATATCATCTTATTCTAGTCAGAATGGCTATTAAAAAGTGAAAAAGCAATAGATGTTGGCATGGATGAAGAGAAAAGGGAATGGATGTTACACAACAGTTGTGGGAATGTGAATTAATACAACCTCTATAGAATACAGTATGGAAATTTCTCAAATAACTAAAAACAGGACTATAATTCCATCCAGCAATCCTGCCTCCAGGTATCTACTCAAAAGGAAAGAAATCATTATATCAAAAAGATACCTGGACATGTATGTTTATCTCACCACTATTCACAACAACAAAGTCATGGAACCAATCTAAATATCCTTTAATGGGTGATTGGACAAAGAAAATGTAGTTTTAGTTATTGTGTTAAGACATTTATACTCAATACTAATAGATCCGACATGTACCCTTGCATTATGCTAAATAAACGAGATGAAGTATATATTAACCAGTGTGATGTAAGCATTCCTAATTCTGTATGAAATCAGCACATTGTACCCCGTAAATGCATTAATGTATATAAAAGAAAAGGTGATTATCATCTTTAAGAAAAAAGAAAGAAATGAAAATGTAGTTTACATACACCATGAAATACTGCTAAAAAAAATAATGAAACCATGTTTATTTTTGTTTTTTTCCGCAACAACATGGATGGATGGCAATTATTTTACATGCCTCAGAATCAGAAAGTCAAATACCCATGTTATTATAAGTGGGAGCTTAATAATATGCACACATGGACATAGAGTAGAAATTGAGACTAGAAAGGGCAAGAGGCTGGGAGGTGCGGAGGATATATGGGATGAAAAATTAGCTAATAAGTACTATGTACACTCTTTGAGTGATTACACAAAAAGCCCAGGCTTTACCACTGTGTAATATATATCTATATAATAAAACTGTACTTGTATTCACTAAATCTGTAAAAATAATTTTTTTAAAAAGGGGAGGAGGGGAAGGGGAGAGGAGGAGGAAGAAGGGAAAGAGCAGGAGACAAGTTATTATCATCACCACCTCCGCCATCACTGAGTGCCAGGTGCTATCTTGGGCATTTTACGAACATTATGTAATTTAATGCTCACAGCAAGCCTGGCCAGTATTCACCCGCCCTTTCAGCCTCTAATTTTTGCTAGTATGAGTGTAGCACAGTCTGCCTGGCACTTGAATATTTACTTCCATTTCACGACTCTTTACCGTGGTCTGTTGGGTGTGTGGGAAGCTTCAGATGGCAAAGGGAGGTGCTGGCAGGGATTGGCAGTAAATGAGCAAACCGTGGAGATGAAAGGGTGGGACAGTGTCTGGGTTTTATAAGGCAAGAGTGACTGCTCTAATTTTAGCACCTGATTCACCCCAGGGAAATTTTGAGCAGTGTCCTTTGCATTCAGAAACCATGAATACTGAAGAAGGTGTGACCAGTGGACAAAGATATCAGTAAGGGTGGAGCAAGAAAACAAGAACAATATGGAGACTTGTTAGTAAGAATCATAACTCCAAACTAGTCAAATACCAATTGGAATAGAAGGGTGCTATTTTCCTTTAAAAAAAATTCTAGAAAATTATTTCAGACAATTGGCCACAAAAAGAAGAGGAAAGATAGCATACTTTAATTGGACTAAATAAAGAATCAAGCTTATGTGGGTTGTGGGGCAATTTCAATAACAAAAAAAGCCTTGAAATGAGAAAGATGTGGGGAAGGTGGTGTGTGTCTATCAGGGTCCTGGAAGCTTCCCAGGAACACTATTTATATCTTGTCCCGGGTAAGGGACACAAGGGCACTAAGTAAGTAAACCATTCCTGCTACTCTCTAGCCACCTCTGTTAACTCAAAGCACAGAGTCTCTCATTCATGAAAGCCAGGGTGGACTTCCCCTGTCCTCAAACGTGGTGGACAGCAAGAGTCAACATTGTCTCGGTCATATTGCACACTAGGCCCAGTCCTACCCAGATGTTTGCTATATGATGCCTCCTTGACTCTCCTCATGCTAATCCTCTGAAGTATTTGTTTGTATCCCTCATTTCATAGGTAAGATCGAATTATTCTGCTGGGCCATTTAATTGCAAGTTGGCAGAACCAGAATCCTAAACTAGGTCGGTCTGACTCCCCAAAGCCTTGCTGATTCTACCACATCATGAGGCCTTTTCTTTTAATTCCACAGGCATGACTAGGGCTTTCTCCACCTATGCCAATCACATGGAGTAAGTCTGACTGCCTGTGGCCTCTCAGAGTGAACAACTGACTCACTTCACCTGGCATCCCAGGGAAGTTCTGGCTAGTCAGCATGGAAGGGGGGGAGTAGAGGATTGCTCTTTCTTAAATGCAATTTGCAAAAATCAAACAAGGAAAAAAAAAAGAGCAAGAAACAAAAAGTCTTAAAAAAGAATTGTTGTTAATGTGATCTGTAAAATGAAATTGGGTGGTTTTCAATAAAGTCATGCTACATGTGTATATAATTCAAAATATATCTCCATATATAGATATATATATACTCACATTCATATGACAAAGATTTAGTTTGGATTATTGTTTTCAAGTTTGTCTATAATTTTTGATAACTGTCCCTATGCAGCCTTTAAAAAGATTTAGTGATTGCCTCTTGCCCTTTCTAAAAATAAAATACTTAATTTATGTGATTATTGAAACCGTTCAAGTAGGTCTGGGTGTGGTGGCTCACACCTGTAATCCCAGCACTCTGGAGGCCGAAGTGAGTGGATTGCTTGAGCTTACAGCTTCAAGACTAGCCTGAGCAAGAGCAAGACTCCATCTCTAAAAATAGCTGGGTACTATGGTGGGCACCTATAGTCCCAGCTACTCCAGAGGCTGGGGCAAGAGAATCGCTTGAGCCCAAGAGTCTGAGGTTGCCGTGAGCTATGATACTATGGCACTATACCTGGGGTGACAAAGTGAGACTCTGTCTCAAAAAAAAAAAAAAAAAAGAAATTGTTAAAGTAGTAACAGAATGCATGCTAATCATCAAAAATCTAAACCATTCCCCAAACGTGAAACTCCTCTTTCACTTGTCTCCTGCTCTCTTCAACTTGGTGGTTTCTTATTTTTCACTATTATGAAAGTAAATTTTTGTTCTTTCATTCTAGGGAATGCTTGATATTTTATAATCAACATATGGCTGGGTAAATATTTAAGATTTTGTGTTGACATTTTGCTGTCAAGTCCAGAACTTTTATTATGCAATTTACCTCTTGAGTTTTATAGTAATATGTGTTATCATTTATTAAGTTCTAGTTTGCAAGGTCATACCTGCAAATGTTGACTGTCTTTTCTGGACCGTATCTTCAGTTTTTGTGGTTAAGAGCCACAAAACAGTAGTGGACCCACTTTGCCCATGGAGAGTGATGGCTAGGAATGCATGAACCAAAGAAAATAGAATAGTGGCATTTTAGAGATTTGGTGGTTCTACTCCTCCTTCTTCACACCTGTGGACTCTTGTTTGATTGAAGAAAGTCCTGGAAAAGTAGGGTACTGTCTAGTGAAACATCTTGTATTAGTGGGCAGGGCCAGTGCCCAAAGCCTTCACATTTAGGTTCTTTATTTGCGGTGCTAGAGAACACAGCTTAGACCTGAGATCAAAGTGAGTGTTTTTGCACATAACCCCAAAATCAAGACTTTGATCCCATGTATAACAATGTTATATTTTCAGCAATCAGTCCAAGCCAGTTCCCAGCTAGCAGATGGTCTCCAGCTACTCAGGGAAGTGGCCCATGGGATGTTAGACCTTCCCTAGTCTCCATGGACAAGTGAGTCTGTGACTCTCCCATAAAAATGAGGGAGTAGGGCGTGCAAAGGGAGCCAGAAGCACTCCAGTCCCACTCTCTCCTGGTCAGGGGGACAGATGCTCTCTCACAGAACTATGCAATCAGGGGAACTGGGAAGACCCTACATAGCACATAATCTGGCTTGCTAGATACCTTCCTTAAAAGTACAGATTTTCCAAAAAATCAGGATATGAATTTTCAGTACGGTAATTTATTAAATAGTGCTCCCCCAATAGGCTCATATCCTAGCGTCTGTACCCTGTGAATGTTATCTTAGTTGGAACAAGGTCTTTACAGAAGTAATTAAATTAAAGATCTCAAAATGAGATTATCCTAGATTACCCAGGTGATTCCTAAATCCAGTAACAAGCATCCTTATACTAGACAAGATACAGAACAGACTGGCATGAGATTGGAGTGATGCTGCCACACACCTCAGGAATACTCAGAGCCAACAGAAACTGGAAGAGGCAAGGATGGGTTCTCCCCGGGAACCTCTGGAGGGAAGAGATCCCTGTCCACACCTTGATTTCAGATTTCTGGGCTCCAGAACTTTGAGCATAAATCTCTGTTGTTTTAGAGAGATTTTGTTAAAAATGCAATGGCAGCCCTCAAAAGCATATATGTTTACCTTATGAATAAACTAAGGAAGTGGCATTCTAGACCCAGTTAGAAATATGAGCCTCTCTGGATTGTTACCTTCGGTTAAACGTACTTATGGTTACTTTTACTCTAGATTCAGCTGTTTCCTATCACTATTTAGAACAGTAGCTCTTCTTCGCCATGTCATGACCCAGTTGTAATTCTCTTTCATCTGGAGCACTTCACAGGAACTTATTTACGACTCCCACCACTGACAGTTTTCTCTGGCTTATGCCAGGAAGCAGTAGCCTGTCCTCTGCTTACTGGCTGCTAAGGGCATCTGTGTTTTCCACATTTCCACATTCCAACCATTACTTTGGTTGTACATTAGTCTAACTCCCAGCTCCAACTCCTCCATATTTTTTGGTTAAAGCCCAAGAAGAGAATGATAAACCTCTCTGCCTGTGTTGGTAGGCTGAGTCCTTCACAGTTGTGATCTCCTATTCTGTAAGAATTTACCTAGGAAAATTTTATCACAATGTGCCAACAAACTAAAGTCTCAGTTCACCTACGTTGACTCCTCTGTCATCGTACAAAGTAGCTTTACTACGAACCGGCATCGTCACTGAGTTTACAGCCTTCTTTGGGTCCATTGTTACCAATGGGGGCTTTTAAGAAAGACTTAAGTCCTTCGCCTTCTTGGTGGGAAATATATTGAACAAGAAATTGAAAAAAACAGAACAATTTGGAAACAGTTGTTCTTCTGATGTTCGTGATCAAATTTGCCCCAGGTTACTGGTGATTCTAGCACTATCTGGGAGATAACAGAAGAGAATTCTTTGTGACAGATCTTTCCACCAACTCCTGGCATGAGGGGGGTATATGGATCTTTGCCTCAGCCCTCAGGGTGGCTAGCAGGGACAGTCCGCTGTGTAGTCACCCAGTATTTGATTTAATGCTCTACTGTTACTATCTCAAAATTCTTAACACTTTCTGAATAAGGGGCCCTCCTGCCCCTTATTGTGGCTGGTCCTGGTAGCCAGCATGGGCCGGGACAGCTGAAGTTCCCAGAATGGTTATTTTCCTGCATCAAGCTACCTCCTCCTTTACCCCTATGCCTTGGGGATGTTATTTGTATATTTTCTTTAGAATATGAAAATATGATTTACTGTGACCAGAAAAACTTCAGGAAGCAATACTAGATGTTAAGAATAGAGGATTGGGAAGCCACATTGCCCCCTGCCTCTTCCTCCTCCTTGGGGACATTTGGCAATGTTTGGAGACATTTTTGGTTGTTACAGCTAGTGGTTGCTCCTGGCTTCCAGTAGGTTGAGGTCCGGGATACTGCCAAACATCCTACAATGCTCAGGAAAGCTGTTACTCAGAGAATTATCTGTCCCCAAATACCAGCAGTGCTGAGGTTGGGATACCCTTACCTAGACCCACTCAAAGGTTATCTTTGCACTTGCAACCTCAGCAACACATAGGAGCTTATTGGAAATGCAGAATCTCAGGCTGCAGCCATACCTACTTGCATTGTAATTGTCATTTTAACAAGATTAACGAGGCCTCCAGGTGACTCATGCACATTAACATTTGAGACTGCACTGGGCTAGAACAAGATTTATTTGGTTTGTGCTTAAGTGTGCGGGGTTCTTGATGGGGAGGGCTGCCCTTTGGGGTGGGAGATGTCAAATTTGTATCAAACAAAAAGCATAGCCTGTGGAAGGAAAACCTGAAAAGTGATCATGGGCATCACAATAGAGAAAAAAAGACTAGTGCTGCAGACCAGACAAGGGCAGGGCAGCAGGTCTGGGCATTAAAGCAGGAGAGGAGGTAGGAAGATATGTCCCTAGGTAGGGAGCCAGGAGGATGGAGGACTGGGAGGCTGTGTGGTGTGAGGACTGGAATGGACCAGGTGGTTCTCTGGGTCATGAAGTGGAAAGCAGGGCTTGAATCCCCCTGGCATGTCACTCACTGTGTGGATAAGGAAGCTTGTAAAGGAGCCACGCCAGTGAAGACTTGCACTGGAGGCTACTGGAAACCACTTTTTGTCTGGTAGTTGCATTGGACAGGCCTCATGGGCATTGCTAGACTCTGCCTACACTAGTTTGTTAGGGCTGCCATAGCAAAGTGCTGAGTGGTTTAGACAACAGAAATTTATTTATCTCACAGCTCTAGAGGCCAGGAGTCTGAGATCAAGGAGTTGTTTAGTATGGTTAGTTTCTTCTGAGGCCTCTCTCCTAGGACTGCTAAGGCTGTTTTCTCCTTGTTTGTTCACGAGGCCTTCCCCCTATAGATGTTGATGCTTGAATTTCCTCTTCCTTTAAGGAGACTAGCCACATTGGATTAAGGGTGCACTCACATGACCTTATTTTACCTTAATTACATCACTAAAGGCTCTATTTCCAAGTCTGGTCCCATTCTGAGGTCCCTGGGCTTAGAACTTCAGTATGTGAAGTTTGGAAGAACACAGTTCATCCCACTGCCCACGGCCTCCAGGCCCTCCCAATATCCAAGCCTCCCATTCCTTCCCACTGGCTCTTCTCAGCCTCCAGTCTTGACCACTTTCTTTCTGACCTTCCCCATTGAGATATGAGATTCACTAGCTCTTGGGGAGCCCAGAACCCTGCTGAATATTAAACACATGGGCTCTGGGCTCTTGAAAGGGAAAGCTGAGTTACAAGCCAGGACTCTGTTCTTCCCTCCAGAAGGCATTCCCTTCTCTCTCCGAGTATAGCACACCAAGGGCCCCTGGGTTAAACAGGGCAATTATTAGTAAATGGTTAGAACCTGGTTGCCTCAAAGTTCTGATGGATAGGTCGGAGGAATATGAATGCAAATGCATTTTTAAAGCACACTGCAGTTATTGTTGGGTATAATGGAAAGTCATTAAGCACATTAGCTGCCGATTTTATAATCAAGTGCTCACATTTTCTGGATGCTAACCTAAGTAACAGGAGATATTGGCCATTTGCAAAACATGTTTAAACAGAAAAGATTCAGAGACAAGAACTGCCTCTCATCTTAATTATTTTTTTGCATCATAAAAACTTTACAAACAATGCTTCTGCAAATGCATAATGGATGTGAAGCAGCTGTAGAAAACATCTAACTTCTTTTGTAGGGAAACAATGTTTTGCATTTGGGGGAAAAAATTCTGTCTAGCTGATTTTATTCCAAGGAGAGGGTGAATCTGAAAGTGAAATCTCTGCTGTCTGAGGAATGTCTATCTATGTCCATCAGCAAGGGTAAAACTTTAGAGGGAAGGGCTGAAATCCCTTGTGTGCTTGTTTTTCTGTCAATGTTGCTTCTTCAAGGTCATGTCTGGGTAGCTGCTGAGTCTGCAGGGGGAGGTGGATTGTTGAGCATCACGTTTTTACCCTTGATTACCAAGCAGTATAATTCCTTATGGGTAGAGGGAGAACTTCTTTTTCTTTTTTTTTTTTTTTTCTGATCCTCTCAGGCCATCAGTGCCAGCCCAAACTTGTTTTTCTAGATGCTTAAAATAAAATCACAGATCAGTCCAAACTTTGAGAGCAGAGCTGCTCCAATGACTAAGCCAACCATACTCAGATGGGCAGAGCAACTGGCCTTTGCAAATTTTTAGAGGCAAACTTATGGCCAATGACCTCTGTGTCCAATGGGCCTACAAATGACCTATATAACTATGAATCACCTGAGACCCTGCATTTCCTACCTCTCCATTAGACCCCTTCACAGGGTAATCCACCTATCTTAACCCTGTGTCAGTTGGCTATCGCTTAGTAACAAACCATTCCAAAATTCAATGGATTAGGCAATAAGTACTGTATTTTGCTGTGTATAATGCATAATTTTTGCTCAGTTTTGAGGGAAAAATAAGGCTTTATATATAGGTAGTATGACTGGGGATTGGGTGATCCCAGCAGTCCTTCCAGGGCTATAGCGTCCTCCTTCCTGAACTCATTGGGTACATGGGATTCCATCTCAGGAAGATCTAGGGTATAATGAGAGTGTGCTGGACAGGTCTGTGTTGAGTGCTATGATCAGGGAAGGGAGCAGTGGTAAGGCTGGTGAGGTGGGCTATGGCCATGCGGGCCAAGGCCCAAGGTCTGGCTATGCAGAAAGGACCAGGAGCCCTGCTTAGGTCGCAGGGACCTTCCTAGCTTCCTAGGAAGGAAGGGCTAACCAGCCTCAGAAGCTCCCACCATGCTGACCACATGTGTGGCAATCTCAACTGCAGCCCTGACATGACAGGGAGGGAAGAGCTCCTGGGATGGAGGAAAGAGACAGCCTTCACAGAGTGGGCAGCTGCAGGAGGCTGGTGTGATTTGCACATTTACCAGGGGCCCCTTAGCCCTCCCCAAATGTGTCTCTCCCTGCCAACTGATCATTTTCCCAAGGGTTTTTCTCTTGAAAGTTTGGGCCAGAAATGTGGATATGTATTATATGTGGAAACATCTTATACATGGCAAAATACAGTATTTACCATTTCTTGTGAGTAACCAGTGACTGGGGAGTTCTTCCAATATAGACCATGCTTGGATGCTCTGGACTGGCTCACTAAGATATCTGTGGTAAGTTAGCAGATTGGTCTAGGATGACCTCTGTTTGAGATGTGCTCATGTGTCTCCCACATCCTCCTGTAGGTGAACATGGGGACATTCTCATGCTGTGGGTGGGTCTGAGACAGAAACAGATGGCTCAAGTACTTATCAGGCCTCAGGTCCAGCTGGCCAAAGCAAGTCATGAGAGTCAGTGTGAGGACACTACCAAAAAAAATCAGCAGGACATGGAAAATGAGAATCTTTATTGCAATGAGTATGGACACAACTTCCTATTTTGTAGACTGTCTAGACTGTTGCTAGACAATTGCTGTATTTGGTTACCCTAACTGATGTCTTTAAAGGAAAGGGGACTTCTCCCCTGTGGCCCTCACACTGGGCAGGGTTCTGGCATGAAGAGGGTCACTCTTAGACCAAAGGAACCTAAGCACAACTGGCCAAAATTGTGTCCTCCAGGCTTGGCACTTGATAGGGACTCAAAGGGTATGCACAGTCTGCATAGATTCTGTATTCCCCAGATGTTCAGCTGAACTCAGTTTTGTCATGACCCAAATCCACTACTAGAGGATGTGGATATTTGGCCCAATCACACCTGAGTTCTTTCCTCTGACAAGTAACCCTGGGTGAGCTGGAGCAAACAGAGTTGTCCACCAGCCAGTCTATGAGCAACAGACATGGCCCAAGAGAAGAAGCCCCCCTTTCCTTGCCTTCCTTGAGGCAAAAGAGTTTTCAACCTTCTTGATCCCCAAATTCAATTTCCTCCATTCATGCATGGAGTAGTACGTGTAGGGAGAATTGAAGGGTTTTGTTCACTTGTTTATAACTCTCAAAATTTTGCCTACCTGTTTCCTTTTGTATTAAGTCTCACTCTAAACCATTATAATTGGACAAACCACTTGCATATGACCAATTGCACCTGTGTAAGAGTAGCCTTTTTGTTATTTTTTTCATTTTGTGTTTTTCACTAAATATGTGCTGAATTTTCTCTATGTGCCAGGCTCTGTTTAGGACCTGAATAAAGAACAGTGAACAGGAAGAAAGTCCATTCTCTCATGGAGCTTAGAAGAGTTTTTAATAATGAATAAATAATCAAATATATACTATATCAGATGCTAAGAAGAAAAATAAGATTGTGTAAGGGATAATGATGTGTGTGTGTGGTGCAGTATGTATGTTTATATTTGGAGTGTGTGCATGTATGTATAGAGGTCTAGATTAGATAACTTGTCAAGGAAGCTCTTTCCATAAATTGCATTTGGGCACAGACATGAATTATGTGAGAGAGTGGGCTCTGTGAGTATTTGGGGAGGGTTTTCTAACTACAGTTTAGAACAGAATTGACCAGTTTGAGGAATAGTGAGAAAGTCAGTGGGGGCTTGATTGAACAGTGTAAAGAGTAGGAGGGCATGAGATTGGACAGATGGCAGGATCCCTGCTTCTGTTGGGAGTTGTAGGCCAGAGAAATAACCTATTTTGTTCTGAGTGAGGTAGAAAGTATGACAAGCAGAATAATGGCTCCCAAAGATGGCCACATCCTAACCCCAGAGCCTGGGTATATATTACTTTATGTGGCCAAAGGGACTCTGAAGATTTGATCAAATTAGGGATTTTGAGATACAAAGATTATCCTAAATTATTTGGGTGGTCCCAATATAATCACAAGGATCCTGATAATGAGCCAGAGTCAGAAGATGGAATGCAAGAAGCAGCAGTCAGAAAGACACAGGGCCACAGGGATGCAGGAGGCCTCTGGAGGCTGGATAAAAGCGACAGAGCCTTCTTCAGAGCCTCCAGAAAGGAGCCTGCCCTACTGATCCCTTGATTTTAATCTGTAACACCCATGTCAAACTTCTGACTTCCAGAATTATAAAATAATCAATTTGTATTAATTCAAGCCTGCTAAGATTGTGGTAATATTTTATCGCAGGAAGTCCCTGGAAGGCTTTGAAGATAACTATGATATGGTTTGACTTAAGAGGCTGATTAATCCAGAAAATAGAATGAGCCAGACCAAGAAGAGGAGTTTGCAAAAGTCCCGAGAAGGGAAAATGGTTCTTGGCCTAGAATGACAATGGTGGAAAAAAGTGAATGGAATCTGTATGTGTTTTGAAACTAAATTCCATATGACTTAGCATGCAAGGGATTAGTTACAGGGGCTGAGCTAGACAGAGGGGCATAAATGACTCCTAGAGTCTTCACTTAAATTCCTGAAGAGATGAATTTATTGAGAATGGGGGAGGTTGGAGAAAAATCAGATTTGGAAGTTTGATATTTGTATGTGGGTGGAAACAATGAACTAAGAATTCCATTTGGACATATTATGTTTGAAAGGGCTGTAAACTATTGAAATGGAAGTGTCAAATAGACAGGTTTTGTTTTTTATGAATTTGTTGCTCAGGGGATTATTCCGGGCTAGAGGTCTAACTTTAAGATTGTCAGTATGAAATGGATGTGTAAAGCCATGACAATAGATAAGACAGCCCAGGAAAGAGGTGTAGATGGAGGAGGGAAGTGGCCATGTTCCACCTGGAACTTCTCAATGTCAGCAGTACTCCCTGTTGTCTGGAGCTCAGACTGGAGATGAGTTCTCTGAGAATGTTCTAAAGAGTTTGCTTACCTACTTCACTTTACAAAGTAGAACACGACTGGACCCAAACTGATATTCCCTAGGAAATATTCATAATGGAAAGGTATGATGCTTCCCCAGATAACAAATAAAACTACATATTTAAGCAAAGGGCACCAATCATATCAACACATGTACTATGATACTGTTTGATTGAATATACTCATGAAACTGCTTTAATATGGTTCATTGGATAAATAATGATTGTAAGAAAAGGGTAAATACTTGGGGGAAGCAGAAGGAAGTATCCTATGTGGAGGGCAAGATGGCGTCCCAGATTGATTTATTTGCTCTTGTTGACAGTTTCCATGCCATAAATCTCTGTTGAAGAGTCTTGCATATCCAAATTGAGAGCCTAGAAACCCCAAACAAGAATACAGTGGCTCACCAGGGAAGGCATTTACTAACCTTAATACTACTTTCTTTCCCTAAAGAAATCTCCTCCATCTGTGCTGCAGTTGTTATTTCTGCCTTCCTTAAAAAGGAAGAAATTTGCACTATCAAAAACGGGGTTTGTATGGCCAGTCTGACTTTAGCAATATAAAATGATAAACTTTCCAAATGAAGAACAGAATCAGCTTGAAGTCCTTTATTCCTCTTGGTGGGCAAATGTAGATAGAGCCATGTGTAAAAGTGACTGCAGGAAGGAAAACAAGTTCCTTGGTAGCTGACCCTGAGACTTGACCTAACAATAGAAGGTCTCTGTCAAAGACCTGCCCAATCTTGGGGTCTCTGAGAACACGTGATCATTGCTTGGTTATTTTTTACGTAAGATATCTCCTCTTACAAAATGTTCATGTTGCTATATATTCTCTCCACATGGAGATGATATCAGTTAGCTATTACCACCATAATGCTGTGTAACAAGCCATCCCCAAACTCAGCTGCATGTAACAGTACACATTTATTTCTTGCCATATATCTGTGAGGAATCTCGGGTTGGCTTGGATGGGTCTGTGCTTCATATATTTTGATTCTCGGGACCATGATGCAGAGGCAGTATTTATCTGGGAGGAGGTCTTCTCATATTGGAGGCTGAGTAATTACATAATGCTCTAGGCTCTGAAATGGTACACTGTTTTTTCTTCCAACCATGTTCTATTGGCCAGAGCAAGTTACAAAGCCAAGTCCACCATGTGACAGGGAAGTCGACTACTTCCAAGAAGTTATTTACTAAGTAATAAGCTAATTTATACAGTGAGAAATATTAATATTTCTGGTTTTTAGGTTAGAAAGTTGTAACTCAGATCAATGCCATGTCTGTGTAGTCGTCAGTTGAAACTTTTAGAAAGCATATTGTATTGATTATCAAAATCATTTTTCACTGGGCTATTTGTTGCATCTCCATGGACTTGGTCACCAGATAGGTATTCTCTAGAAAGGACCACACCAGAGTGACTCTTCTACCACGTGATAAATGCCTGGATGGCAGTGCACATAGTGACCTGTTAAAAGTTGATCAGAATGACCTTCAGATCATTTAGAGGATAGATTGTGATTGGATTACACTATATATATGTGTGTGTGTGTGTGTGTGTGTGTGTGTGTATAGTGTAATCCAATCTACATATATATATATAGGATTTGAATATATACTCTTTCCAAAGCCAGAGAACTCTTCGTTAAAACCCAAGTTTTGTTCTTGGGAGATCAAGCCATGACCATCTGGCTTCAGGCTATGACTGGGGGGCAAATATAATCAGTATTTCCAGGATCAGTTTGTATTTTTCTAGCTGTCAAGATGAGTGAGAGTCCAGCAGCAGCATGATCTCACCGTGAGTCTGCTTTAGTCAGGTTGCCCCAAATCATGGGGATGTATTCCAGTTTGAATGTCCTGTCCAAAACTTACGTTGAAATTTAATTGCCATTGTAACAGCATTAAGAGGCAGGACCTTTAAGAGATGATTAGCTCAAGGGGGCTCTACCCTCATGAATGGATTCATGTTGCTATCATAGGACTTAATTACCACACCAAGTCGGCACCTGATAAAAGAGTAAGTTGTCTTCCATCTTGTTTCTCTGTGTCTTGTGCCCAGTTCAGTTTTCTACCCTTCTTCCATGGGATGACCCTCACCAGATGCCAGTGAGATGCTTTCAGACTTCCCAGCCTTCAGAACCACGAGCCAAATGAACGTCTGTTCTTCACAAATTACCCAGTTCTGTGGTATTCTATTAGAGCTACAGAAAACAGACTAACATAGGCATATGTCACCTCATGGACTCAAATAGAAGAAGACTGGGATTCTTTGTACTTACTAGAGTTTCTTAAAGTCCAGTATTTTTGTTTTTTAAATATCAGATTCATATGACAGTACAAATGATTAGGTTACAATGTTGGGATTTGTTAGGTAAAGTCCCTATTGTAGTTGTGTCTTGCACTCCAGAGGTGTGCCATATACCCTTACAATGTGACCATTAGGTGGGAGCTCACCAATCCCCCCTGCTTTGAGGTCCATTTTTTGATAATAGATTCCTCTTTCTTCCTTCATAAAAGCAGAGGTCAGCTCTTATTGCCTTTCTATGATATTGCCTCAGATTTGTGACTCCTGCAGGAAGGCACGTGTTGCACATTTTTTCTGCCATGCACGTGGGTGTAGAATCTAAAGTTAGGCTATCAGAGAAGAAGGAATCAGGGTCATGTGACTGATGAATTCCAGAACATGGAGGCTTAGCAGTGCCTTTCCATACAGAATCCTTCCCTGGCCCTGGAGACAAGGCTCTAGGAATGGGCCTGACCTTTTGAGAAGAGGCACTCTAAGTGTTTCTTTCTGTTCATCAAATATGTTCACCAAACCCATTTCTTCTTTCTCTCAGTATCTCCTGAGATAATTCCCAGTTTCCTGTGCAGCTCACTGGAGGTCATGTGGCTGAGTTCTAGCTATAGGAATGTGGCTAAGGGGTCTTACACTGTGCCCCGGCCTGGCTGATGAAACATTCCACTCTCCTTCAGCTCTCTCTTAACACCAGCTAGATGTCAAGCTGGAGGTCAAGGCCACAGTTTAACTATGGCTGAGATTCTCACCAACCAGGAACACCTGGCCTTTCATGTGAGTGAAAAATAACATCTACTTTGTTAAGACACTGGACTTTAAAAAAAACAAAAAACAGGGTTTCACTTAGTCCCAGATTAGAGTGAAATGGTGTCATCATAGCTCAGTGTAAATTTAAACTTTGGGGCTCCAGATATCCTCCAGATATCCCCCTCCAAATTAGTTGGGACTATAATTGATTGCTTGGCTAGTTTTCTTATTTATGGTCTCACTATGTTGTCTAGGTTGGTCTCCAACTCCTGGTCTCAAGTGATCCTCCTACCTTGGCCTCCCAAAGTTCTGGAATTACAGGCGTGAACCACTTCACCTGGCCAGCCCCTGTAATTTGGGATTGTATTTGTTAGAGCAGTTAGTGCTATGCTAATTAATATAGTTTATTATTATTTTTAGTCTAATGATAAAAGTCTCTCGTTTCCCATGCCTCTAAGGCCTTTGCTTGGACATGATGGCTCACCTGAGGACTGAAACACGTCCTGCCCATGTCTGAGGCTGAGCCTAGCATCCCTATTATTGAGCCCCACATTCTGCCAGTGATGAGGTTAATGACAGTGAACAGTTTGTGAAGACTTACTAGGTGCCAGGCACTTCATGCACATGGATTATACCATTTGAACCTCAAAAATCCAATGATGCTTACCATGTGCATTTCACTGTTTAGGAAATCTGGGCTCAGAGTAGATAAGTAGTTGAGCTCATAGCCACATAGCTAGAAAGAGAGAAGTCAGGAGTGAAGTCCGTGTTTTTTGTATGGCTAATGGCCACACTGGGTTCCCAGCTGAGCCCATTATTAACCCTCTGGCAGAACTTCCTTCAGTAATCCTCTCATGGCTGTCCCAGCGACTGCTGTCTCGCCACTCCAGAGGGACTGAGCTCTTCCCAGCCCCTGCCTGTCTCTCCTGAGGTCTCAGCAGAAGAACAGTCCCTGGGCTCCAGGCAGCCACACCATTCATCTTCACACTGCCTCTGGAGACAGGCCTTGTGAGCCTCCTCAGCCTGCCCTTCTGCTCACCCACATTGAGAGCCCACATCCACGGGACAGTCTCTCCCTTTTGCCCTAATAACGAAGAGACGGATTACCCATCGTTCTCCTTTCCAGATTGCTGAAGCCAAGAGCGGCGGGAAAAATACCACCAAGGCTACTGTGTCAAAGCGATTGAATCTGCAGAACAATGATAAATGGGCTGGAGGGGTCTGTGCGTACTCCCGCAGCATAATAAGGTGTGGGCCACACACTCCCGCCAAGAGGGGCACAGATACTCCTTTGCTGGAATCAGGCCTCTTTCTCCTTCTTTCCTGAGGCTGAGGTCTCTGTCACTCAACGTTGGTGTCAACTTTCCAGGAAACAGTCAAAGGCAGCTCAGAGAACAAGTGAGGCCCTGGGAGATAACTTGGGGTGGGCTGATGGGGATCTGAGCCCAGAGTCCTGGGTAGTCCTGAGTAGTTTGAGTCTAGAGCTGACTCCACACTGTGGGTAGTATATAGAGTGGTAGTCAGGGGCCCACCAGCCTTGCTTGAAACATCTTATCACTTCCTAGTTGTAAGACTATAAATTTATTTCCTGATCATTATAATCAGTTTCCTTATGTATAATGGAGGTTTTAGAAATAAAGGCAGAGAGGCAACGTGACAGGCCGAGGAAATGCTTTGCAGGATGTCAACTTTTATGACATCCATCCCACTCATCATCAGCAAGGCTTGTTTTGGTCCACAGTGTTTTTCAGGAAATGTCAGGGCCCTGGAGGAGAATTATGGAGAAGTTTATTGATATTCCCTTGAGGTCATACTTTGGGGCAAGAGTAATGAATCCTTTGAGTTTCTATCCTATTTCTCTTGGCAGGTGAAGATCTAGGAAGGGAGGAGTGAGGTTGATGTGTCCCCACAGTGGGCGGTCAGCTGCCCCAGCAGCCTTGGTTCCTCTTATGCATTTGCTTCCCATTGACAGATGGCACCTTCTCTCTAAGAAGAGAAGGGATTGAGAGTGTATTGCTGTAGGAGAAGGAGGTAATGAACATGGGAGGCTGAACACAGAGACGATGGGGGGCCATCAGCACTGCACACAGCTGAGTCCCTCATGTGGCCAGCTGAGAGGGTAGGAGGGACAAGTGTGCGTGGGAGCTGGAGGGCTTGGCCTCTGACCTGTAGAACACTCCCTGGCCCATGTGGTCTAATCAAGTTCATGTTTTTAAAAGTCTAGTGTAGATAGAAATTCCAGTCTGTTCTCACATTCTCAAGCAATTAAGAAGGTTGTCTTGGTTTTCCCAGAAGCAGGCCCTGAGACTAGGATTTGAGTACAAGGGATTTATTTGGGAAATGATGCCAGGAAGCTCTAGTTGAGGGGCAGGGGGGAGAAGTGCGGTGGGCTAAAAGGGTATCCATGTCCTAATCCCTGGAACCTGTGACTGTCACGTTACATGGCAGAGTCATCGCAGATGTGACAAGGCTCTTAGGTTGGGGAAATGATCTGGATTAAATGCAGTTATATGTAAGAAGGTGGCAAAGGGAGATCAGACATAGAAGAGGAGAAGGCCACAGGACAGCAGAGGCAGGGATCACAGTGATGTGGGCTCAGACAGCAACATTTCAGCAGCTTCCAGAAGCCGTGCGCTAACACGAGCCTTCACAGGGAGCACAGCCCTGGTGACACCTTGGTCTCAGACTTCTGGCCTCCAGAACTGTCAGAGAATCCATTACTGTTGTTTCAAGACACTGCACTTACGATGCTTTGTGACAGCAGCCAAGTGGAAACTGGTATAACAGAGAAGGTAATGAAGTTGCTTGGGTGTATTAATGAGCTAGTTACTTTGGGCGGCAACTGGGGACCTCCTGGAAACTCTACACACTGTACCCCCACCTCTCTCACCTGAGGAGTGAGGATACTAGAGTTTTTATTCACCAAATCTTTTTTTTTTTTTTTTTGCGGTTTTTGGCCGGGGCTGAGTTTGAACCCGCCACCACTGGCATATAGGGCCAGCACCTTACTCCTTTGAGCCACAGGTGCTGCCCTTATTCATCATATCTTTTAGTCAATGTCTGATGGCTACTTCCAGGAGGCATCAACTTCCTGGCGCCTGTGGCCTGCTCTGTGCATCCTGGGACCGAGCTCCCTGTGCTGGGGAAGGCCATGAGGCAGAATGTCTGTGGCAGTTCTCTGCAGTAGGAAGCTGCCAGCTCTGGTATGATATGTGCTGAGGGGTGGCATCTGCTCTGGGGGTCCGCAGGGCTGGGCCCGACCCACGTATATAATTCAGGTCAGCCTGCTCATACGCTGTCTTCTCTCCTGGTGTCTGAGTCCCTCGTGTGGCCAGCAGCCTCACACTCTTCTAGAGTGGCATACTCTCTCTCACCCACAGCAGCCCTGTTTGGTCCCCTTTGAAACCTGAAGCTCTGAGTTAGGGAAGAAGAAAGCTGGTGAATCTCTACTGATGAGTAATTTTTTGTCCCATCGCCATTATAATAAAAAGCACAAGGAGAAATAGATTTGGACACAGGACTGTAGAATCTCATTTCCTCCCTGCAACCCCAAATTACAGAGAGAAACATCGTCTGGGTGTCCTGGTCCCCTCACCCTCCATGCATACTGCTTCTCCAGAGGGCACTTCTCTGGAGTTCAGGTGTGTTTGGGCGATGCACCAGGGATGCCAGGAAGATTACCTATGAGGGAGCTTTATAGGGTAACCCCTCAGAGTAAGAATCAGTGTTTTAGTTACACCTGGTAATGAGAAAGTGAGGATGGTATTATAACCAGCTTAACCATTAACCATTGTTAGACATTAGCCATTATCAAACAAATCAGTGTTACAGCAGAGAAAACAGAAGCTTATTGCCTTGCTAGTCAAAGTGCGTGGTCTAGGGATCAGCAACATCTGAGTGCCAGGGAGTCATTGGAAATGCAGAGTCTGAGACGCCACCCTGACTCTGGACTTAGTGAAGTAGAACCTTCATTTCCCCATTTCCCAGGCAGCTCATTAAACTTTGAGAAGCCCTGATTTACTCATCCCACCCAAGGGCTGGGTCTTTTCCCATGCCTTTGGGGACCTGGGGTCTTCTTTGCAAACTTGGGGAAAGGGAGTAGACGGACAAGAGTAGATTCTTCCATCATCAGTAGCCTCTTCTAGGGGATGCCCTGGGCCCTGAAGACTGACTTCCTGCTTTCTGCTTTCTCTGAGTTGCGGGAAGGGGCTTCCATCTCTGGCCCTGGCTCACCAGCCCTCTGCAATTGTGTGTTAAGATAGGAGGAGTTGCCACTGGGCATTGTAGGGTTCAGGAAGGACAAAGCCACTTCAGACCTTACTGGGGGGCCAAGAATTTAGGGCTTGCTCTGGTGACCTCCCCTTGCCCCTTTCACCCTGTGCAGGGGCATTGGGGTGTGAAGGGGCTGGGTTTGAGCCCAGACCTGGAAACTTTTCTCTTCCCCTGGGGTCCCTCCCTCAGTGGTGTCTGTCACATTCTGTTCCCTAAGCTTACCCAGGCTTCAGCTAATCCCATGTCTTTCCCATAAGCTCTTTCGAATTCTCTTGTTCTTGTAACATCCTGGACCAGAGCTGCGTTGTTACAGCTCTGGGTCCCATGAGCCTTTGTTACACAAATAAAATAGATGTTTGCCTTTGTTCCTCATGCTCTACTTTTTCCACACTCCCAGCACAGGCTTTTAACAGAGTTTATTATAAACGGAAAAGAAAGCCGCTAACTGCGAAGGGCGCCCGTGCATTCTTCTGATTCTAGCTCCCGCCCTTCCCTGGTGCCTGTGTTTTCGATAATGCATGTCACAGGGGGACGGGGAGATAAATGGGGATTGATAAGTGCAAACCATTATTGCGCTTAGCTCCCAGAGGTGGGAGGGTGCTGCCACCTGAGCTCCGCCCTGCACTGCGGCAGGCGGGCAGGGGAAAGCACTTTCTTTGCCTTCCTTCCCCATCCTCCACCTCAAGCCTAAGGGAAGTTGTTTTGTGATAGGGCTGAGAAGGAAGAGCAGTGGACTGGAGTCCAGTACTTGGATTTCTGGTTCTGCCTCTGATACGGAGTTGCTGTGAAGCAGTGGCCATGCGACCAAAGCTTTCTGGGCCTTGTTTTCCTTCTGTGCAGAGTGAAACATGTCTTCCTGCTCCCTAAGCTTGCACTCCCCGTGCTATGACATCCTTCCTTAAGTTCATACTTACTCTGACTAGCTCAGAGTGACTTCTGGTTGCAGTTCTGTCCTGCGAAGCTCTGGAGGACGAGGCTACCTGACTTGCACCAGTGGTAATGAGATAACAGATGCGCGTGCACTTGGTAAACTGTAAGGTGCTGTGCCTCAGTGCAGTATTGTTAGTGCCATTACCCATGAGACTACTAGACTATGGGGTAATGTGAAGGAAAAGAGAGGGGGAAGTATAAAGGTTCTGTAAGTCAGGCTATGACTAGGGGACTCTCCAGTGGGAGAAAAGCTGGCTAAGGTGAGAAGAGAGGATGAGGTGGTAAGAAAAAGTGACACCATGCATTGGAGATGGTAACCATGCAGCACAAGGCATGCTTAGAGTGTTTTAAATCGGGATTTCATCCCTATTTCCTCATCTCTGAACCTCCTCTGGGCTTATGCGATGAAAGATTTAAGCTCAAGTTTCCAATCTGCCCTATTTCAGTCATCAGTAAGATTATCACCTTCTTTGTATCATATCTCTATTGATATATCCCAGAATTGCATGGATCCCCCTTTTTCATTGTCAATCCCATGTTTTTCTCTGGGCTATCTGAGCTAATCGTCAAGCAATGCTTCCACAGCACCCTGTCTTTTCTCTTTAAAGGTAGTGCCAATGTGGCTCTCAGTAGTTCTTCATTTTATATTTTAAGTTAAAGGAAGAACCTTGTTATAACGAATAATGACATTTTTAATCATTTAAAATGTTGGCAGCCTAAATAGACAAGATAAGGTTCTAGCCAGGTGGATCATTCTTATATGTGTTTCCAGGGACTTAGAGTGGAATTGGTGAAGTGGTGGCCAGAAGCAGAGAGGGAGGGAAGGGCCAGATGGTGGGTGTGAGAGGAGCTGGCCTCCTGATACTCCTGTCTTTGTGTAATCACTTCCTGAAATGACTCAGAGGGCCCATCCAGGGTGGCCTGGTTACGGTTTGTTGACCTTGGTGGCTAAGTCATAAAAGACAGGGCAGCTTCCACCTTGGCCTCTTGGATCTCCTATCCCAGAAGAAGTTAGTCCCCATGACATGAGAAAACTCAAGCAGCTGTGTGGAGAGGCCCAGGTAAAGGGAGAACTAGGGCTTCCTGTGGACAGCCAGCACCCATTTGCCAGCCAGGTGAGGGAGCCACTTTGAAAGGTCCTTCAGCTCCAGACAGGCCTTCAAGGGACTGTCATCTCAGTCAAGCTCTTGACCCCAACTAGAGACCCCAAGTCAGAATTGCCTAGCCAAGCTGTTCCTGAAATACTGGCCCATAATAAGTCTGAATGACAAAGCATGTTTATTGTTGTTTGAAGCCACCAAGTTTGGGGCAAGCAACAGGTAACTAATACAGTGGGCATAGCTCTGTGCCAGGGAGAACTGAAGGTCAAAACTGGAGAAGCCAATTTTTGCCGTATAGTAAGAGTTTTTGCAGAAAAAGGACTTTTTTTTTGTGGTTTGTTTTGTTTCGTTTTGAGAGAGTCTCACTCTGTGCTCTGGGTAGAGTATTGTGGCATCATAGCTCGAAGCAACCTCAAACTGTTGGGCTTGAGCAATCCTCTTGCCTCAGTCTCCTGAGTACCTGGGACTATAGGCACCAGCCATAGCACCTGGCTAGTTTTTCTAATTTTAGTAGAGAAGGGGTCTCATTCTTGCTCAGGCTGGTCCCGACCTCCTGAGCCCAAGCAATTGACCTGCCTCAGCCTCTCAGAGTACTGGGATTACAGGTGTGAGTCACCACACCTCGTCAGAAAAAGGACTTTTTAAAAAAGAGAACATCGTAGCTCATGAAAACTGCGTTGTGGGAATGAAGGAGGGGACCTGCCCCTGGGGTCTGGGGCTACTGCACCCCTCAACACATCAAGTTATAAAATCTTTAAAAATCCACAAATATAACCGAAGGCCCCAGTGAACATGTCCTTGAGTTCATGAGGGGAGGGACCCTGTAACATTCTGAGGGGGAGATGAGGTCCTGTGATGCTCTGCCCAGGAGAGGAAGGTAGTCCTTGCTGTAAACTAGCAACTTCAAAAAGGCTTTTGGAAAAGCAGAAAACATGGCTTTGAAAAAAGTTCTGTTTGTTCCATAAAACATTCAGGGTCTCTCTAAGTGGGTTAAAGCATTTGTCCAAAGAAGGAAATCATTGAAGATCTATAAAGAGGTCACGGGGTGGGTTCAGCTGAGTAAAACACTCTAACTTGCTTGTTAGCGGAGAATTTTAAGTTTTGGGGATATGTGGGATGAAGTCCAATGGACTATGGATTATCATCAGCATGAGAAAAGAAATAAAAGCCAGACCATAAGGATCAGGAGCTGGATGGAGCCGGGTGGCTAGGCTGAGTGAGGAGGGCTTGACAGTCCCTGCGAACACAGCCACTCAGATATTTTTAGAGGAACTATTAAGCCTCTGTGACTGGGATAAGCAATTCCCTGCTCCAGTCTGGGATTCTCAGGACTTAACTATCAGAAATTTGGTGATAACAGGGCTCTTACAGTGCTTGCCTACTCCTGGAGTATGTAAAAAAATCTGTCAACTAGGCCTGGATAAGACTGCAGATGTCAGGTCATAAAAGATTCTGGCCCACACCACGAGAGCGCCACAGCACACAGGCAGTCCGGCATGGGATTTCCACCTTCCATGGGAGAAGGTGGTTTTCTTCCCCCTCCCCGGTCCTGTGCCTGAGTCATCCAGATGGTCTGGGAAGGCTGGATGTAGGGTGCCCATCAAAGCTGATGACACTTAAAATTACTGTTATTTTTAAGACACGAAATCATGTTACCTTTTCAATAAGAAGAGCCTCTCAATCGTATTTCTTTATTTTTTCTGATTGAAAATAGAACATAACCAATTGAAGAAACACATAACATCAGAATTTTTAAAAGGCAATAATGCCTCCATTGGGGAACTCAAAATACGAGTTATTTTTATGAATCTCATGGGTATATCAGGTGACCTCAGGAGGGGTATGGCCTAATCAAGATGGATTTCCTGCTTGGAACAAAAGCAAAGCAAAAATAAAGTCAAAACCAACCCCCAAAAAGAAAAGAAAGAAGAGAGAAAAGGATGAGAAATTTATTGGATCAATCCAGGAGTTCCCATCTTTCTCTCTTTTCTTTTTTCTTTTTTTTTTTTTTCCATCTTTCTCTCTTTATGTTTCTTGGTTCAGATTTTCTTCAAAAGACGGAATTGGATTGACCAAGAGCAGTTGGGGATCCTTCCCAGGCAGGCAGGAGAGGACAGCACGGTGGTAGAACCTGCCCCATGTATGGGGGTCGGTTATTAACAGCTGGGAGGGCCACGAACTGGGAGGACACTCCAGAATAACTGCCACAAATGTCTACCCTGGTGGCAGCAATATCAACTGATGACCACACACACCTTAGTGAGCTGTAAGAAATTCAAGAAAGAAAGAAAGTTATTAGAACTATGCAATACTTGTGACATACTTGATACTAAAAAATAATTTGTTGTTTACCTGAAATTTAAATTTAACTGGGAATTCTGTATTTCATCTGGCCCCCACTCAAGGGTAACGGTTATCCTTCTCCATGGGAGCTGTTCATGGAGAAGGACTGGAGAAAATTATAACTGAGTCTCAAACTAAATTTTTCATACCCAAAGGGCTGCATATGTTCATGTCCTGTTTGTTTTCTGTACTCTCTTTTCATTTTCAAGAGAAGCAACCTGGTGTGATGAGAAATCAGAGATCGTGGCTCTGAGGTCAGGTGTCAATTAGAGTCGGGCTGGGTGACACTAGACAAGCCGTTTGTCTCCTTGCCACCCAGGTGTCCTCATCTAGAAACCAAGCACAGCCACGCCTGTTTCAGAAGGTTGCTGTGAGGTCCATCCCTGTTTACTCCTTGTTTAAAGATGAATTCTATTCCATCGCATGTACATACTACATTATCATAGCCCTTTATTCTGTTGATGAAACACTTAGATGTTTTTCATATCTTGGCTATTGTGAATAATGCCACAATGAACACAGTAGTAGAGATACCTCTGTGAGACGGTGAATTCAATTCCTTGGGATAAATACCCAGAGCTGCTAAATGACATAAGCCAGAGGCAAATAGATGAATACTGTTAGGATCTCACTTATACATGGGATCTAAAATAGGCAAACTCATGGAGGTAGAGAGAAGGGTGGTTTTCAGAGCATGGGGTCGGGGGAGGGGTGTTGGTCAAAGGGTACAGAGTTTTAGTTATGCCAGATAAGTTTTGGAGAGCTGATGTACAGCCTGTGGACGACAGTTGGCCACGCTGTACTGAATACTTGAAAGGATGTTAAATGTTCTCACGGCACACGCAAAAGGTAGCTGTGAGCTAATGGATATGGTCTTGGCTGTGATCCTTATTTCATAGCATATACATACCTCATCAGCAATCAGCAAAATATATACATTTTAAAGATTAGCAAGAAAGATTGTTGTGAAGGAATAACTTCCTGCTGGTAAAAATGTTTAGTAGGTTTCTGGCCAGGTAGCAGGGCCTCATCTACTACACACATCCCTTCTTTTCCTACTCATCACACAAACAGGAACTCCAGTATCTACTACTATTTACTGAGTGGCTATTATCATTTCTAGCACAGGTACGGGATAATGTGCTGCACTAGCCTCATCTCATTTGATCCTTGAGATAATCCAGTGAGAGAGCCACTATATAATCTCCCTGTTCTCCAGCACCCACGGGGGTTGGTAGGCTCCAGATAAATGCAGTTTCTGGTTGCTTGAGCATTACTACTAAAAATGGGTCTATACATAGTATACCACACCGTACCATAAACTCTGTATTGCCTTGATATTAATATTGAAATACACTAATTAAAAGCAAATTAAGGCAAAGGTAAACTTCACTTACTGTAACATAGTTTTACAGTGTTATACTAATGTGTATATATAATGCATGCAAAGTCTCACAGCATTAATAAACATAATTTACATCAATGGGTATAGTATACCAAGCTTGTGGGGCTACAGGTCCCAGTAAACCATATCACAGTATGGTACCCACAGTCCGCAGTGCACTCCATTGTTTAACACTGTACATCAGGGCAGTATATGTGGAGTAAGACTATGGTCAGATAAATAGACCTGTAATCAAAATGACTCAGGAGAGGCACGAGGCAGTATAATGGCAGCAGTAGAAAGGAAATCCATACCCAGCTATCCAGGAAAGCAGTAGAGGTCCTAGGTAGGGAGTTTCAGGGTGCCGAGAACATGGGAGCCAAGCATGAAGCGCCTGCTTACTGAGCGAGTTTAAAGTCTGATTTTCTTGGGGAGAGGACTGGGTTGCGGTCAGGTTGCTCGAGTTCCAGGTAACAAGGAGCTTCCTGCATATCCAATCCTCATTTGCTGATGAGGAACCTGAGCTTGAGGTTGGTAAGAGAGTGGTCCACGGACAGAGAGGTTCTGAAAGGCAGAACCAGATGTAAACCCAGGCTCTGGGGTCTCTAGAGCCCACACTGTCCGCTCTTACTCCAGTGCTTTTCCTGGTACGCAGCACATATGCCGTTGGGTGGTGCGTGGAGTGCTGCAGGCTGGGCCCGCCCTCTGTCCAAGCCGACTGGGTCTGCAGCCACTGACTCACATTTGCGGAGTGTGGACTGAGGATGTGGTGAGGAGCAAGACAGAGTCCCTCCCCGAGAGAATTCCATCTCAGTGGGAAAACAGACAATAAACAAGTGGAGACACCTGCGAGACCCAGCGTCATACTGTGGTATGTAACATAAGGAGGATGAAATAGAGGAATGAGAGATGTGACTGCAGCCAGGGAGTAGAGAGGAAGATAGGGGCGTCTCTGAGGAGGTGGCCTGCGAGCCGAGACCTGAAAGTAGGCCCGTGAGATGCAGGCAGAGGCTTGGGGAAAGCAGGAGCAAGCCGGGGTGCTGAGGATTCAGTGCTGAGGCCGGTGCAAAGCCGAGTGTGCAGGGGAGAGAGGGAGGAGGAGAAGTCAGAGGGCAGCAAGGAGTGGGGATTTATTCCTCGGTGACAGAAGACGAGCGCTTGCAGGGCTGTTCCGCTCGTGATCCACGGTGCCCACGGCGGCCTCAGAAGAGAGGCCCCCTGTCTCCAAGGCGCAAAAGCCTGCTCGGGGGAAACCAATCATGTCACTTATCGCCCCGGTTTGAGAAGTAATTGCAGACACATGTGTAAAGGGCAGGGCAATCTTTTCTGCCAATTACATGCCCTGCTATTAGGCGATTAGAAGCTGGTGAAGTTGTAGTGAGGGATTAGCTGGCGCAATCTCCTCTCCCACAGCCTGTGTGAGCCTGCTTCTCCTAAGGGCACGCTCCTCCCTCCCAGGGGCCAATCCCAGCTTGAACAGGTGCCTGCCCAAATTACGTCCCCTAAACCCACTTTTCCTTGTCTGTAAAAGAACAAAAAATCCTTCAGAAGACTCTTAGAAAACCACAGTTGAAAAACAAGGTGGCAATATTGCAAACTTTTGAAGACCTTTCGGTCCTGGGTGTTTCCAGAGCTGGGCTCAGCCAGACGGAGCAGATGTTATGTTTTTGCTTTATTTGGTTCTTGTGCCTGTGTGTATCTTTCCATTTCTGTGGGCCTTTTATTCACTAATTTATTTGCCCCTTCATTCTTTAAGTTGACATTTTAACTGAGTGCCTATTTTCTGGATGGTGCAGAGCTGCTTTTCTAAATGAACCGCAGAGGCTGGTGGTTAGGAGCTGTGGGGTCCAACAGTCCTGAATTCAGGTCCTAACTCAGCGTCTTCAGTTATTCTTGGGTTGGTGGCAGACAGGGTTCTCTGTCCTTCTAACCTTCTTCATTGACCTTCACTGTCAGTTCTGTGAAGAGGAGATTTTAGCCCAGCACCAACCCATCATGGAGGTCAGCTGTGGCAAGAGGACATTGCTTGGTTTGGAGGCATCTCACTCTGGAGGTGAAGGTCATCCCACTCTGGAGGTAAAGGTCAAAGGGTAGAGCAGCTCTGCAGGGTGAGGGCTCCCAGGAGGCCAGGCTGTGGTGTGGACCTTGAGTACCTGCATGGCGCTGGAACACTGGGAAGAAGAAGAGAAACACCATTCCAGAGGAGGCCATATGTCCTGAATAAACCCCAGCTAAGCCCCCTGTGCCAAGGCTCCTATGAAGTTTGTTGGCTAAAGGTGTAAGCTCAGGAAACAGACTGCTGCCTGGAGTCATGTCCTGGCCGTGCTGCTTGGTAGCTGTGTGACCCCACGCAGGGCACCAAACCTCTCTGTGTGCTGTCATCTCATCTACTGAGTGAGCCTGATAACAGGACTTACCTTGTCGGATGGCCAGAAGGATTCAGTGAGTTGATAAATGCAAAGTGCTTCAGTGATACCCACCACAGACAAGTCACAGAATAAACATTTGGAGTTGTGGAAACCCCACTCTCTGCCCATGTGCTCGCTCCTGCTCTCCTGCCTTCATGTCACCAGAATGCTTGCCACTGTTTATCCTAACTTACATTTTGTTTAATGTTGCTTCTTGACATGCCCCAAGTAGAATGGAAGTTCCTTAAAGTCTGGGATAGCCATCTGTTTTTTTCACTAATGTGATCCCAGCTGTATTTTCTGGAACCACACTTGGACGCAATAGTTTTTAAAAAATTGATTGAGTGAATGAATACACAAAAGAATAAATGAATTGTTACCCTGTATTCTTTAGTTGTGTTGCCGATCAGCTCTGAGCGATAACTGGCTGCCCGACCAACCTTCCAGATGTTGTGGGTGTGGTGGCAGTGTGTGATGACATTAATGGTAACACTGCTTTCTGATGGTGGCCAACCATGATGTCTGTAAGAAGCCCTGTCCCTGCTTGGCACACAGTAAGTGCCCAGTTACGTGACTCTCTTTGTATGGTGCAGTCTTGATCAATGTGCCCAAGACATGAGGGATTCAATCACGACTCTAAACCTGGGTCTCTAATTCCTTCCATCGTGGCGGCAGCTAAACCATGTGGCCAGGCCCCAGGACCATCGCTCCCTGCTAGTGGCTCCCTATAACAAGCTAGAATTGTACTATTCTGTGACAGGTTACTGCTGTTCATATACATCCCGCCTTAGATTCAACAGAATTGGCTATAACTGAAATATTTAGCAACTTTAGGTCCAGGAGGACAATGCCACAGTGCCAGTGCCATAAATTGGACATGCCAAGTTCTGCCACTTAGGGGCTGATTCCAAATCCTTGGTGAATACACATTTCTCCTAAGATATGAACTTCTTAAGCAGCTGAGTGGCACGAGCTCAGCTGAGTTCTGGCTGATTCCACAGAATGTGAGGATTAGAAGGGACTTGAGAAATAGCTAGTCCAACCCAGTCGTCGTACAGGCTAATATATATGGAATAATTTGTCTAATAACCCATGATGTAGAAACTGTCACCAGCCCTTTTTTATGTAAAGGGCAGCTGAGTCTCAGGGAGGTTAGAGTTCTACAAAGTCAGGGCAGGGTCTGTCTTTTTCTAGTAGCACAGAGAAAGAAACAGTGTGGCAAATGGGGAAGAGTCTGCGTTCCAGAGATGGGAGGGTCTGAGTTCAAGCCCTTTGTCCACTAGCTGCATGCCTCAGTTTACTCGTTTTAAAATAGACATAGTGATAGAAGAGGCCTCCTAAGATTGTCAGAAGTGTGAAATAATTTGACATTTAAAAAGTGCTCAGAATAGTGGCTATCACATTGTCAATGAATGTTAGCTATTAATCAGTTTTAATTGTAATATATAATTAAATATGGCAATATTCTAAATAAATAATGACAATAGGTCATTTTAAGATGAAATAATTAACTCTCAGTTAATGTTAGTTATTAGTCTTGTTGGTATTCCCACCGTGTGCCCAGTGCCTGGCAGGTGGGACACTTTCCACAGTGATGAGTTAAGTGACTCGCCCCAATCCAGCTCTGGTAAGTCGCAGCATGAAATTTCAACTTAGGCTGTTTGACTCCAGAGGCTGCGCTTATCAGCAAGAAAGGTGACCAAGGTTTTAATAGCAGTGGTCTGTTCTCCATTATGGCACAGACAGGCCTCAGAGGCAGGCCTGGCATTGGGTGCCCTAGCGCCCGGGTCAGTGCATTCTTCCTATGCCCAGGTCCCTCCACCCCAGGCAGGTATGCCTATCACTGGTCACTCATTTCAATGGAGCCAGGCAGGATTCGGTGGGAAAAACATGAGTGTAAAGAGCTTGGCAAAGCACTTCACACTTCGTACATGTCACAGCTCTTGTGATTATTTTTCACGCAGGTATTTGTTAATGCACAAGTCTGATTGTAAAGTCCTGTGTGTGCTGGACACTGGCCTTCATTGAGAATGCAGATGAGAATTAGACTTGGTTCCTCACCTCAGGCAGCTCATAGTACAGTGATGGGCTCCAGTAAATGAATCATACCATGTTCTAAGTGCGTTCAACCCTGCCGGGGGGATCTGGGCAGCTTTCTGGAGGAGGTAGCATTCCAGCTGATCCTTAATGATGTGGCCTACCGTGGACCTGGGTCTGCATAGGAAAAAGATTATAGGGAAAATTCCAAGTAAGCAACATGTGCAAAGGTCCTGAGGAAAATGAAATAGCCTTACATGAAGTGGAGTGAGTGGTAGAATTTTCTGTATGGTTGGGACTTGAACTTCGTTGGGGTAGATGAAGGACAGTTCTGCTGAATCTTTGTGCATGGCATTGACTGCCACGAGGTTAGGGGTTAAGACATTAAAATCAATGAAGAGCCACTGATACAATCAAAGTCAAGAACAAAGTTGCTGGTATTAACTCCTGGGTAAAATAGTTACCACATCATAGTTGATAGTTGGCACTGAATGGTTAGATTAAAAATCGCCATGGCAGTAATATAAAAGTCGGTCTGAAAGTTAGGGAGATTGTCAACCTACAAACCAAATACTTGGCTTGATAGCAAAAAAGTACTTTTTATTAATATATTTTGCTTATTGTTATTAAAACAATTGCTGAAGGAGTGAATGAATGAAGAAATAAATAGTTGTCCTAATCTACTTTCTTTGTTAAGAGAGGGACAATTTATGGGCACTTGAGACATGTTAGCTGAGAGCAATAAAGTAGGTACATCCTAGAATAAATGGCTATTGACTCCCCAAAGAATAATAGCCAGGCGATGAGTGTCTTCTGGGAATATGCCGAGACCTGTCTCTTCACCCTTAGGCTCCATGGCAAGCAACCAGAATTCTTTGTCTTCTCTCTTGACTTTGCGTGGTCTTCACAGTCTCCTGGGGCCCAAATGTGAATCAATAGATTCATTACATGAACAAGAACCTGGCACTTTGGAAAGGCTATGGGTGAATTCCTGACTTGTCCAGTAAGAGAAAATAGCATTGAAAAGTTGAAAATAGTATTGAAAATACTTGAGCAGGTCCTACTCAGGTGTTCCCTGGCTCCCCTCAGTCTCTTCTGATTCACTTTTTGAAAACTGGGTGCTCGGGTCACCTCAGGCCTGTCCCACAGCCCACAGGAGCTTGGTCTTGGCAAAGAGACTATGGTGTCGTCTACTTGGCTTGCCCATGGAGTTGCTGGATCCTTGGTCTTAGGTTTCATACATCATGAAACTTCCAAATGTGCATGCGTATTCCTGGGCACAGTTTTGCACAGTGGTTCCCTGGCAGTGTCCTGCAGTCATTAGCTGACAGACCACTTTATATTCCTGCTCCCATTGGCCATCACATCAGTGGTCCATTTATTTCTTAAAAAATAGATTATTGAGTGCTTGCCACGAAGCATGCATGGTTCCAGGTGTTGGAGAAAAATGATCGATAAACACACTTAGTTGCCATCATGGAACTTATATTCTAGTGAGGGGGACAAAGATAAAAATAAGAAGGAAATACTGGAATGTGTGGTGCCACACACAGAGGTAGGGAACAGGTGGCAGGTAGGATGGTTGATAGAACAGCGTAGTGCCATGCACAAGAGAGAAGTGGAAATGGAATGAGTTTGGAGAAGGAGGCAGCAGAGAGCTTTGTAAGACCTTGTGGGCTGTGGCAAGCATCCCCTTTCTGTCATGTGGTAAGAGAGAATGGAACAAGTGAAGACATACTCACTTTTGAGTTTTATACAGCAGAAACAGGAGCAGTGGAGACAGTATTTCCATGTGGAGTGCAGGCACTGAATGAGGATATATAAACAAATAGAAATGCACTCTCTTTCCCACTGTGCTCAGAGATGGACACTGAGATACTCCAGGTATATTGCTGGATGGTTTGCTGCAGTAAACATTAGTTTTGCAAACAGTGGACTTGCAAGGCTGAGGAAGATTCGTCTCTCTGATGCACCTGCTCTCTTTGACTGACGCACCTCACTCATGTCTATTGAAGTCTGCTTAGTACTGGGCAATGTACAGAGAATGAATATCCAACAGAGAGAGACACAGACACCAGCCATTTTAAAACCACAGACGCTCAGATTAAGAAATAAAAGAATCTTGGATTGCCTTTTCTGGCTCTCATTCTGTTAAATTCTGACAGCTGTCACATATTCAGAATCATTAAAATGTAGTTTTCTGTGCTTAACTTGCTTTCACAGATTGACTTTCCCCAACTCATTATGGTGGCCCTGACCTTGATCTGTTCATAAAAGACCAGAGAAACCATTAACCCGGTGGCTTGCTTTTTATAAGAGCAGCACAATTTTATCTACTAGAGGCATGGACAGATTTGGATTACATTGTAAATAAATTTATCCACTACAAACATTCACCAATCTGCATTGCATTGTAAATAAATTTTCCAAGTAATTCTTATGGCCTTATAATCCTGCTGGCATAAGAAAAATAACTAGAGAGAGGTTCAGTGGCTTTGTGTAAATGTCCAAACAGGAAACTAGGGATTTGCAAGGGGACAATCATTTTGGATTAGGAGGGTGGAAGGATGAGGCCATTTGGTGAGGTGAGGAATTATAAAGGATTTATATTTGTGATAGATGCTGAGTATTCACCACGCCCACATAAATATCTATGTTAGATTTAAATATTCAGCTTATACCCCATTCCCAGAGATAGTCATAGTCTCAAAAAGGCAGTTTATTTATGCATCAATTAGCTATTTCTAGATAATAAACAACTACAGTAATCTCTGTGTCCCATGACAGCAATTATTCCAGTGAGTCCATGGGTTGGCTGGGCGTTGGCTGATCTGATCTAGGCTGGAACATTCTGCTCTCTGCAGATCTGTCTCAGCCATGTTTTTCATCCTTCTTGGACCTGCTGGACATCCAGGGAATGTTTGTTTCATGGAGATGACAGAAGTGTAAGAGAGCAAGCAGAAAGCCATGAGACCGCTTAGAATCTAGGCCTTTAGCTGCACGTTGTCACCTCCACCTCATTCTGTCACCATCATAAGCTGTGTGGACAAGCCCAGAGTCAAAGATGAGGCATTCACCCCTCCTTTGATGGAGCAAGATTTAGAACCAAGGAAGGGTAAAGAACTAGAGCACAAAGCTAATCCACCATATTAATAAGCATGTTTTCATATATCTCCTATTGCATAAGCCTGTGTCATAGACCAGACACTGTGCAGGGCAGATGAGGAGATTGCCCCACCACAGCCTCTACCGCTCACTGGTTAGCAATCCGAGAAGGGTTCTTGCTCTCGTAAGCTTTTATATGGTCTGTATGGTCATCTTCCAAGAAGTCTGCCTTCCTTGGCTGTGGCCCTCAATTGAATTCATCTTCCAGTGTGGCCAGGGTGATCTTATTTTATGTAAATAAGATATTGAACCTCTTCTGTATAAGCAGTTTGAATAAATATCCCTGGCCAGTAGAATAAAGTTCAACCTACCGAGGTTGACATTTAAACTGGTTCTAATCTGGGCTCCCTAAACTGGCCAGCTCTCTGGTCACCAGCCCCTTCCTCAAATGCCACTTCTCCCCCATTTTTTTCAGTGGTTCTCCACTTGGGGACCTCAGACAGGTAGGACGTTGGGACCTCAGGCCAAGGAATCACTGTAAGAGATCTTATCTAAATGCAGGCTAAGCACTGGCATTGTCCTCTAGCAAGCATACTCACATAGGCACTGCTGTTCTGCAACTTTACCTAGATGCAATAGTAAAGTATAAACTTAAAAGTTCGTCTGAAAGGATGTGTGGAATTCTGAGCTTCCCTTAGCTGTTATTTAGTTTCTCATCAATAAATAAATAAGTACAACTTCTGCCAACCAAGCGGAGATCATGAATGTTTTTGACACATACAGGAAACCAACCACAGCGGACCCCTTGCCTCTTCGTGACTCCCCCCCCACCCCCCACCCCCCCCGCCGCCACCCTAGGTCTGCCACTTAAAGCTCTTTCAGTTCTTCCTGTAGCACATCATGTTAGAATTGTGTCTTTCTCTCTCAGAGCCATGTTTCCTTAAGCACACAGACCACACCTTATCATTTCTTTCCCTGCTGCCTAGCTCAGAGGCTAATGTGTGACAGGCACATTGAGAACATTTTTTGATGAGTAGGTGAATATTCATAAATGAGTTGTGGAGAATTCTCTAGAGTGGTGCTTCCTGAAGTATGCATTCCAAGGGCTTGTAAAACACAGAATGCGGGACCCCACCCTTGAATTTTCAAATCAGTTAAGTCTAGGGACCTGACCTACCTGAGAGTTTTTATTTCTAACAAGTTCCCAGGCGATGCAGCTGCTGCTGGTCTGGGGGCTACTCAGAAAAGCACGCCTTTGCTGAACTGCTGCAGAGATGATTTTCTGTGTCGAAATAACCCCAGCTACTAATTTTGGGTAAGGGAGACACCTAGAGGGGGGTTTAAACTGCTTCTTGTTCACAGGATAAATCTGGTGTCTGAATGCCTGATTTTACTGTTTAGGAGGGACTGAAGTCCTAAAGACAGGCTAGTGTTAAGTGAGATCACACAGAAGTCCCTAATGGTTTCATCTCCATGGCTAGTGTGGAAGTTGTGGTTGTCTTAAATGTGTTCACAGAGGACACTATATTGGGACAGAACCTAAACAGACAAAGGTATTTTCTGCTTTATTCTTAGACATGTGGACATTTCATACACTAAGAAAATTTAGAAGGATGTCACACCCTAAGTGTCCTCCACAACAGATCTCCAAGGACCCACTTGCTCAGGTTATACTCTGTGGAATTTTCTTGACTGTCTAGAGCTGGTCTAGATTATTATGAGATCTTGATAATAATCTCTAGATTATTATGAGATCTTGCATGATAGTAAGCTAAATATGACAGGCATCTTGGAATCACACATTTTCCAACACAGAAGCATTTTAATTCACCCTCTTGGCACCAGTCTTTTAAACACCTGTCATGCTCCAGATCCTGTTCCAGAAGCTGAGCACACAGAGGTAAAAAGGCAGAAATGGAGCCTGTATTCCGGAGGAAGATACAGACGGCAGTGTGATTACCGGTTAGCTGTTGCAACAAAGCAAACCACTCCAGATTTAGAGCAATTATTTATTTTTAGCTCACATACCTGTGGATCAGCAGATCTGAGGCGGGCTTTGTGGGCTTGCCCAAGCCTGTGTGGGTCCATAGGGTTCACCTCTCCCCCTAGGACCAGTGAGCTAGCACAGGGGCTCTCTCTTACGGGTATTAAGAGAGAGCCAGCTGAAGCACACAGGGTTTCCTGGGACCCAGGCTTATAACTGACACCCCATCACTTCTGTCTTATTTCATTAGTCACACAAATCACATGGCCAAACCCAAGGCCAAGGGGCAAAGGGTATAGATATAGTCATGCAAGCAACAATGTATAGGATGAGCTCAAGTGATGCAAAGGACTCTGAAGAAACAAGAAGTGAGGTATGTGGCTTAAGAGTGATCAAGGGCCAGACGTGGTGGCTAATTCCTGTAATTCCATCACTTTGGGAGGTGGGAAGGTCACTGGAACCCCCGAAGTTTGAGGCCAGCCTGGGTAATATAGTGAGATCCTATCTGTGTAAAAAGTTAAGAAATAATAAAGTAGCTTGGTGTGGAGGCTACTTGGGAGGCTGAGCTACTTGGGAGGCTGAGTCAGGAGAATTGTTTATAGTGAGGTTACAGTGAGCTCTGATTGTGCCACTGCACTCCAGTCTATGGACAGAGGGACACCCTGTCTTAAAGTGATCATGGTTGCTGCTTTTGGTCATCATTTTGGTGGTCAGGAAGACTTGTTATAGGATGGTATATTGTAATCTTGGGTGTGTTTAGCAGGCTTGTGCACTGGCAAGGGTGTCCCATCAGCATGAAGGTATGTTGGACTTCTGTCTGGCCTGGGCTTCCTTCCATGCTAAGTATATCCACTAACCAGGGCTCCAGGCATACCTGTAGCTATTTTATCTCCTAAGGGCTCCTGTCTCATTTGTCACTGCTATACCCAAGAACCTCATCACAGCAGCACATGCAAAGCATAGCAAAATTTGAATAGTTTTTCTCTGCTGGAGTATATATCAGTTGCCCACTCCCCATATGCATGCACATTTGTGTGCTTGTACACACACACCCAGGCATGGGCACACCCTCACACAACCACCTCACACTCTGAAATGTTTTCACCAACATCAGCCAGCCAAAAGAATCAATCTCAACCCCTGGGACCCACAGGAGGCAGCTGCTGACTGTAGGATCATTCTGGCAGCTCCAAAGCCAGGCTGATGAGCCTAGAAATGGGGTGTGCTCTTTGAGTGTGTCTAAAGGCAGGCAGAGGTTCCTGGGAGCTCACAGCTGCCACAGCAACTGGAGCTTGGTGAGGGGCTGATGTAGGGGGAGGTGCAGTGGGGACGGGTAAGGGTGGTATTCAGCTTCAGCATTTATATTTCTCACCATCAATCAATCCATGAGCCAGAAGACCTCTATTAGGGAACTGAAGGAAAAGCAAGGCAAAGCAAACAAACAAAAATGGTTTTCTTCTTCAGAAGTGAGGCCTATTATCATTGGAATTAAATATTTTTTCCCTTTTGTATTTATTGGGCAAAACTGATCTCCTATCCTTTGGTGTCATCATTTCTCTGAAAGCAGAGGAGACTACAGGGTAGAGGGGAAAACAGTGTCAGTTCATGGCCTGGGAATCACAGCCTCTGCTTACCTGTCATATTTCTGTTGCTCTGGTTTCACACACAGGATGAATTAGAGGTGAGACCAGAGAATTGTGAACAAATCAAGCTGCCTTACCCCAAATTATTCCCCATTTGAGGGGAATAGCCAACAACTGGCCCATTGGGAGTAAAAGACACAGCTAGAGAAACCACCCTGTCTGACTCTGGCCATTAACTATTCCAGCCTTGGAGTGACACATGTCACTTCTGCTCGTCACTCATTGGCTAGATCTGGTCACACTGCCCCCCTACAACCACAAGGGGACCAGCAAGTGCAACCCTGCTATATGCCCAGAAGTAGGAAAACTGGAAATAATTGGTGAGTAGCACTAAAGACACCAGAGTGGGGAGAGCACAGAAGGGCCAGCAGAACTACAAAGTCCATAAAACCACATTGTTCTTTGAATGAAGCCTTGGACACTCCCTGCTCTGAGGATGTTTCCCTTGACAGCTGCTGGGTGTGGAAACCTAACTAGACCCTCATCTTCTGCTGTCTGTCCTCTTCTTCATGGTTTATCATCTCCCAAGCTATCCCCTGCTCTCTTTTCTTATCTTTGTGTCTGTCAAACCATGGGCTTGGTGCAGCTGGCCCTGATTGACAGGATGGCTCCTTCCCTGGAATGGAGAAAAACTAAGACATTTCAGGATGCCTCCTTGATTTGAAGCCTGTTTGACTCCACAGTACTCTGCTTTATTCTTAGCAGTGGGCAATGTGAGTATAGGTTTCTATATACAGGGGCTCCAAATTGTCATCATCTAAGACATCATCTGTCAAAGACTGCATTTCTCAGAAGCTTGGGGGTGGGGCAGTGGCCCTACTTATGCAGGGAAAAGACTGGATAAAGCAGTAGAATTCACCTTTCACAATTTCTTCTGTGGGTTGTTTTTCCAACATTGCTCTCTGTTGGGTCAGCACTGGCTAAAGCAGCCAAACATCAGATGGCATTGTGTCTTTGTCAGTGACCTTGGGACCTCCTGAAATGACCTTGGGACCAAATAGCAGACAATGAGGAAGTCTTTAAATGCTTATCAATTTAAATTTATCAAGTAGTTACTTTGTCACTTAATTTTCACCACATACAGTACTGTTTGTATTTTCATTGTACCAGGGGACAAATGGAATCACAGAGAGTTTGAGTAACTTACTAGCGTCAGATCTGGGAGTTATGCCTAGGCAGTGTGGCTCTAGACTCTTGCCCCTCCCACTGTCTGCCACATCTTGAATAAGTCTAGCCATCTATTTCTTTAACACAAACTAATCAATGTCTCCATGTTCTAGGCCTTGTGCCAGATGCTGGGAATACAGCCCAGTCCACTGCATCTCTGCATGGCCCATTGCTCAGTGTCCTGTATCAGATGCCACATTGTACATTTTCTCCAGTATTTTGCATCAGGGGAAACATGTACAATGTTCAGAAACAATGTTCAGAAACATTGTACACATGTCTCTGTAATAAGAACTATGTAACTTAATGACTTATGTTTCTGTTATTGCTTTGGCCATCAGGAAGCTCATCCTAACCAGAGCAAATATACTAGAGTTTGAGCTTAGTATTTCAATTTTCTGAACTTCTCCTTCTGACTCAGATTTTCTATTAAATATTTTGGTTATATAAATTATATCATACAAATGTCCTTTATTATAAAATCTCTTAAATCCATTTTAGAAGAAGGCTATGTAGAAATGATCAAGTAAGGTCTTTACTGTATATTCTTAGATTCCTACTAGGAAGGCCTAGATGTCCCACTTACCCTCATTTCCAAAGCACCCCACTTATAAAATCCCTTGAGCAGTGGCTTCCAGTGTTCTGAGTCCCTGAGAGTAGATCAGAGCTTCTGAAAGATCACATCTATATAGAAAAAAAGGTTTTCTCAAATCAAGGTCTCAGCTTTGGTGCCAAACGCACATTGGTTGAGTGGGTGGCCAGTGAGACTTTCACCTGAGCAGTTAATAAAATCTATTGCCCCTTGATAGATTTTTTTTTTCTAGAAGCTAGAATTGATCTGTCCTTTTTGTGATTTGTGAGATGGCAGAGAAAAATGAAACACCATCATGACTTGGGCAACACTGAGGGGTGTGGTGGGGGGAGAGAAAAAAAAAAAACCTGCTGAGTCTTTTCAGGTGTAGAAGAGGCTGAAACTGCTGGGGTCATTTTATTTGATTTATTGGAAATAAAGTGGATCTTATTAACATTTTAATGAAGAGAATCTTTTTGCACTAGGCTGGATGTGGCCGCCAGTCCCCGGTGCAATTCCATTCTCTAGAAAAGTGGAATCGGCTGGCACTGCCCAGCATGATTTGTGAGGCTGGGCCCCAACAGTCCAAAGAAGCAAATGGGCTGCCACCTCCTCGGGGCTCGCTCTTCATGAGGTGCTCACCCCGTATCTGCCATGCAAAGCGAGGGAGCTTTATGAAGGAATCCGTCTTGTAAAGCCATTGGTCCTGGTCATCAGCCTCTACCCAATGCTTTCGTGATGCTGCTGCTGATCTATTTGGGAAGTTGGCTGGCTGGCGAGGCAGAGCCTCTCCTCAAAGCCTGGCTCCCACGGAAAATATGCTCAGTGCAGCCGCGTGCATGAATGAAAACGCCGCCGGGCGCTTCTAGTCGGGCAAAATGCAGCCGCGAACTCCGCTCGTCTCGTGCGTCCTCCTGTCCCAGGTAGGGAAGAGGGGCTGCCGGCGCGCTCTGCGCCCTGTTTCTGCATTCCTGTCGCCGGGCGCAGGCTGGGCGAAGGGGCTTTCCGGGGATCGCGGACTGGGGCGGGCGCGGCAGCGAAGACAGACCCGGGGCTCGGCAGAGAGGTCATTACCGCGCAAAGATCCTAGGGGGCCCGGCTTCTTGGTTTCCCGGCTTCCCACCTTCCCACTCCGGCTTGCGTGGTGTGTGTGTGTGTGTATACATACACGTTCGGGAAGGAAGGGAGAGATCCCTAATCCCTCTTTATGAGCTGGGGCGACATTCTCGCCTACATCAAGTGGGGTAACTTTGGGTCGCCTCCTCCGGAGGCTCGGTGTATCAGAGAAAGACTCAGTTGCAGCGACTCCAGCGAGTCGTGGTCACCCCCCACCCCCCCAGCCCAGCATTCATGGGGGAAGCGCTGCTCGATCTGAATTGCTCGGAGGCCGAGCTGGCATCGCTGACTTCCCAGGGCTCCCGGGCCCGGGTACCCAGCCCATTGCGCGCTGGAAGGCGCCGCGGGCCAGCAGAGAGCCGCAGCCGGCTGCTGCTGTCGCTCAAAGGCGCCGGCGCCGGCCGCGCCCGCATCGGGGTCCTTTCCTTCCCAAACCCCGGGCCCAGAAGGGCTGGAGCGCATCCCCCGCCAGGGCGCAGGACCCAGCCCCCAGTCCCCAGCCCCCGGCGGCGCCCCCATTGTCCAGCCAGCTGGAGCTCCAGCTCAAGCCAGGGCTGCCGCCTCTGCCGCTTTCCCTGGGCAGGAGCGGAGCTGGAGGAAAGTTCAAGCCTTGCCCACCCGGGCTGCAGCTGCCTGTTAACCCTAGGAGTGCTGTGCCGCCAGCAAAGAGCCCCCCGACCAGGAGAGGGAGGGGCAGAAGCCACGGTCCTCTAGCGATCAACTCTGCATCTCCGAGATGTTTGGAAGTTTGCGTGCAGGAAAGCGGTGCTCTGAGGCCAGGCCTGCGGTGCTGGCGGCTGAGGGGAGCACCTTGCCTCGCTCAGGTGGTTTCTGAGAGGACCCTGACTCAGACCTAAGGCCTCCTTGGCAGCCTCTGGGAGTTGGAGTGAACTGGGAGGCTACAAGTGGGTGGAGGAGGACAAGGCAGGGCCAGGTTTGGGGTGTTGGGAATGGGTGTTGAGTTACTGGCTAGGACGCCTGGATGCCAGGGAAGAGACACGTGTGTACTTGTGGGTGAAAGGGTCCCAAGCAGGGCCTGGCTTCTAGGGGAGACCTATGCTAGATCAGTGTTGTGGTTAGACTTTGGAAATGGGCCAGCAGCTCAGAAATGCAGTGATGAGAGGATGACTCAAAGAAGGGGATAGGCGACAGTTCCCGGGGCAGATTAAGGTGCGGGCTGCTAAAACAGATTCCCTGACTTCTTCCTTCCCTGGATTATTTGCCCCCGTTCAGCAATACGCAGTTATAGCTCCTCTTTTATGGGACTTTGTCTTTAATTCTGCCATGGATTCTATGCCTGCTGTGAACCAGTTTTGCACACTTCCTAGACTCTCTCCCTAAGACTGTATGTTGTCTACGTATATTGCAGTTTAGCAAGGGGGCTCAGAGCACCCTCAGACAGAAGGGATTCAGACAGATCCTTTCTGCCTACGCAACCTGTGGCAGGTTGCTCAACCTTTTTGAACTTTCAAGATAACCTACCACCTTCCTAGGACTGCTGGGTGGGGAAGACTGCATTCAACAGGGTGCCCTTGGGAATGCATTTACACAAGGTGTGCACCCTGGGAACTGTCTTGTGTGCAGCACTTCCCTTCCCATGGGTTTATCTGGGATTTCTACAGACCTCCTTCTCTCTTGAACATGTTTCAGCTGCAGTTTAGATTCCAGGGCTTGCCCAAAGTTATACCTTCTTTAGATCAAGACCAAGTGGCGATGCCTGGCGATCTTCATGCACCGGGGAGCTTTGCTCATGGTACCTTTTGCAAAGCACCTGGTGTGTCTCCTCATGCAGGGCCCAGCTAGTTCTAAAGGCTCACTCTATTTACTTAGAAGAGGGGAGCAGAGGTTTTACTGTGCATTGAATTGCTTGCCCTAAGAGCCTTATTTCTCTATCTGATTGTAATGCATAATTGGAGCAAATGTCCACATTAGGGTAGTAATTGATATCCTGGTAGCAATAGTACCTCATAGAGAAATCATTTTGAGGCAATCAAGTTAACCAGCAATAGGTTCAAGCACAGGGCTCTGTGAGCCATAGAAAAGAAGTGGCAAAACTTGTGGAGCCCAGGAGCCAACAAGCAAAAACAAAACTTTCCTGAGGCAGAGAGAAAACAGAAGAAAGGGAAAAACAATGTAATAAAGCAAATTAGTCACTAGGCCCTGGTGGTGCTCAGGCAAGCCTGTGTGGTTTTTTCCAGCACAGTTATAATGCTCTGGGTCTGGCTTTGGAAGCCATCAGTCTCTGTAAGCTCATTGGCTCTGTTACCATTTTAGGTATTTTGGTAGGAGATGAGGAATTCTAAGCAACAATGGCTGGAAGCTGGCAAAGTTGAACAGGCACCTCTCCTTTCCCCTGGGGTGTTTTGGGAAAGTCTGTCCCAGAAGTGGCCTCTGGAATTTGGCTACAACAAATAATGAATGTGAAACAAATCAGGAAAAACATGAGCTAGAAATTCCACTGTAAATATGATTCCCCATCTATCAGGGTAGCACTTATGACTAACCAAAACTTTCAACAATGAACGAGTAATCCCCCAAGAATTAGGATTTTAGGGAGTGGTTCAGTTTTGGAGAGCAGTCACTTGGGAGTGACTAAAAATGTTCCACGGAATTCTGAGATTTTGATTTAAATTCTGTCTTGGAGTCAGAATCTTGATTTTTCAGGATTTTAAATGAGAATCAGTGTCTTCTAGCGCTCCTACAAGTTTTTGTGTTATGTTTTAAGAGCTATGTTTATTTCCATAACCTTACTGATGAGGAGAAAAGTCTCACAGTTTCAGAATGCACCCCCCTCCCACCATGGGTCAACACATGCCGCCTTTAAGATTCCAACAGCACTTGGAAAACAGAGATTTAAGTGATGAGAGGAATCAAATTGGTAGAGTTCACCTGTCTGAACAGGTTTGGTTTTTTTTTTTGTTTGTTTGTTTTTAAGCAAGTCCCAAAAGAGATTTAATAAACTGCAAAGCTGAATATGTGATCTAGAATTTGTATAATTCCACAGACTATATTAAAAGCCTCAAGAGTCATCTTAGCTGATCTCTCTCACTCTGCCTCCCTCCCTTCTCCCCTTTTCTATCTTTAGACTTTGGGTTTTGCATTAACTAAAATCTATTTCCTTCCAGAAGTGTCCTCTATATGTTACAGTGAAATTGCCCAACAAACCAATGTATCCAGTAACTGTATTATCTAAGAGTGCCAGAATTTGGATGTGTAAATTGAACCTCAATCTGAAGTTCACCGTTTAGGTTAAAGTATAGCTAGGTTGTTGAGAATATCCTCTTTTCTTTTCTTCCAAAAATACCATTGCTTAGGGAGTCTAGTTAATTTCAATGTAAAGGAAGATTAAAAAAAAAAGAACAAACTCTGGATTGAATTTACCTGATTGACAGTCATATCATCTAAGAAGACAGTGATATTTTGTGTGTGTGTGTGTGTGTGTACATCTGTATGTTTTGATTTTATTTTAATACATGTTGAAAAATTTCTCCAGAAGAGGGCTCCATCCACAGCATTACAAAATTCTGAGTCTACAGCTCATATTTTAAAGAACTTCAATATAGCAGCTCCATCAAAACAAAACTATTCTCCTTATTCTAAATTATTTGCTACAAGTTCCTCAAAATGAAAAGTGCTGTCATTTTTCACTGAGGGTCTTTCCTTCTTTCTTCCTTTTCCTTTATTGTAATTGGTTCTGTTTGTTTTATTTTTTAACTCTATCCCCTCTGAGTATTAGAGCAGGGAAAATTTCAAAGACCTTTGTAGACAATACATATGGAATGTGAGGAAGTTCTGAAATTTCCTGGCACTTGACTTTGGTTGGACTTGGTTTTATTCTTTAGGCAGCCAAAAGGCGGGAATAGTTTTGCCTGTGGAAAGAGATGATCTTCCCCACGAGGTAACTACCCAGAAGGGTGAGCGTGAGCCAGATCCAGTCACTCCAACACCAGTTGGAAAGGAGAGGGAAATATCAGTCTGTCGCACCAGTACAATAATCATTTGGGCAGAGTCAAATCAAGTGGCCAGTGATTTGGGCCTTTTCCCCATTTAGCTATTGGCAAGGTGCCCACATGCTTGTGAGAATCTGACCCTCCTGAAGGTCACTGCCAGTTCAGTTCCCTATGGACTGTGTCCTCTGCAGCCACCTGGGGACCTTGCCTAGAAAGCTTGTATAAACAATCACCATCTGGACTATAGCCTTGCACCTTTGGTAGGCACTCAGTAGTGGCCTTCTTCTAGAGTTGGGGTGAAAAATCAGCTTTCTTTGCTGAGAGAGGGGGCTAAAGGAAGGCGAGAGAGGAGAAAAAATAACATTTCAAACTTGAAGTGCCACTGAGTCGGGGTCCATGGAGGTGAATGAGCACCCTTAGGCTTAGTGGATTGAGCCTTGAGACATCTGATTGGTGGCACTGGAACTCATGTAGCCCAACCCTGCAACTCTGGCTCTGGGCAGAGGTTGCAAAATAACAACCATGGGCCAAATTGAGCCATGCATGTACTTTGTTTGGATCAAATGTTTTGAAAAGTAGGAAATTATGTATTAACAATTTTTTTTTAATGAAAGCAATCCATGTTTTTTAGATTTCTTAAAAAGTTAGACAACCAGATGGTCCTGGATCTATCTTCCCACATAGCTGTACTTGGCCCCCATTAGGCAGGTAATGCCTCTGTAGTTTGCCATAATCTCCACCACTCCCTTCTGCCCGCCCACTGTACTCACTTATTTTATCCCCTTGCCCCATAAGGAGATAAGTTTGGAAACTCTGCTTTCAAAGATTTCAAAGCTTGATAAAATTGGTACAGTTAATTTCTTAGTGATGGACTATTTGAAAAGGACAGGACTGGTGTCTTTTTGCTCTTTTGGTTCCTGTGACTGAACTACATTGATGTGTGTGTGCTTTGGAACAGCATGAACCAGGAAACTGCATCCCCTCTTTGAGAACTTTATAGTCAGTGCTATAGGGGCCTACAGGTCCCCAGAGCAGCATAGCACCCCGATCATTGCTTCAGGTGTAATAAATAGTCACATCCAGGGACATGACACACAGCAGCTCTGGGTCAGTGTGAGCCCTGGTAAACCAGCACATTGGTACAGCTAAAACATCATCAGGCATCAGCAGCCCAGGGTCCCTGGGACCACTGGGATAACATGTAGGCCTGCATGCCCTGTGTGTAGTATTCTACCAAGAGCATGGCTGCCCTTGGAGTACAGGAACACCTGGGACATCGCTGTTCTAAGACACAACGGGAGCATCACAGTAACTTACTAGATTAGATTTACAAGTGACTTTGGGAGCACTGATCTAATACTCAGAGCTTTGGTAACTTCAAGATAAGGTTACAGCCATAGCTGTGTCACCTAGAGTACTCTTCTATATAGGATGCTGTCACACCTAGCACTGTCCTGTAGCCTGTGTGATGTTTTGTATCTGTTTTTCATATTGTGTTACTGCTACACTTAATGTTCTCTGGCTCTGTAAGTACTAGACTAACGTGTGCTCCTTCCCAAGCCAGCAGGTAAGCCTCAGGTGATTCTTATTTTCCACAGCTACAGACCTCAAGGTTGTATAAATATAAGCACATACGAATATAAAAAAAGTGATTGTTTTTCCTCTGCTTTGAACAGAAATCAAATTCTTGAAAATTAACATTAGTGATAGGCTATGTTTTGATGTATCCAGTCTCATTTCAAAAACACCAATGCATGTTACCCAACCCACTGCAGGGGCACAAAGACCCTGTGTCTCCCGGCTGTGTGCGGGCCGGGTTGGGGTGGAGGGCAGCAGCTGCTCAGCTGACAGCAGCCCAGCCACATGTCTGCTTGGCCGGAAGTGAGCTCAGGCTCTGTAGGAGCCCTGGGACCCCATGCTTGCCGTGCGGGGCCTTCAGTTCAACTTAATCTTTCTATGGATGTGTCAGGGAACCACTCTTCCAAGCTGCGTGCTGCAGGAAGGAGGTGGTGGCTGCAAATGCCCGAAGCTTGGGCTTGTGTGATATTCTCCCTGGGGATTGATTCTAAGGGCTGTGGAAAGTTGCTGGGCCCTGCCAGTGGAACCGATAGCTGACTCAGGCCAGACTGGCTGCCCCTTCACTGCTGTAAGCTGTCGGGCATCTGGGATCATATAACTCAAGGGTTGCAAATTATGGACTGTGGCCAATTCCTGCTTGCAGCCTGTTTTTATAAATAGTTGTATTGGATCGTTGCCACACCTATTCATTTATATAATTGTTTATGGCTGTTTTGTGTTATAATGACAGAGTTGAGACTGTCTGGCCCCCAAAGGTAAAAATATTTACTATCTGGCCTGTTATAGAAAAAGTTTACTGTCTCCTGATCTAACTCAAAATTATAGGCAAAGAGTCTATAAGAAGTTTTTATAAAGGGGAGAGGGCCTGAGGGGTTTGACCATTAGGGATGGGTAGGTATGAACAGAAGTGAGAAGCCAGTCTAAACCTGAGGCTCGGGAGTGAGGGTGCAGAGTCAGTGTGATGAGAGAAGTTAGACATGTCCTACTCACATAATACAAAAGACAGGCAGAGAACTTGACAGGGCTTTGCAGTGGTCCGGTTTGGAGATGGCAGGACAAAGGATGGGGAGGGGTTCAGGATACATGCAGTCTGCCACGTGCAGACTCTATAATTAATCAAACTCTGAGACTTTTCATGCAAAAGATATCTGAGAGAAACATTGCCAAGCACTTTAATCATTTCTTGAACATTCAATCAGCAGAGCTACAAATATTTCTTACATGAAGCACGTAGTGATCTAGTATTTTCCGCACTCACTTTGCGAATGCTAACAAGCCTTTGCCTCAGCCTCTTGGGCAAGGCCTTGGTGACTCTTATACTTCCAGACATGGCAGCTGAATAAGCAACTGGGTGCCAGGCAGTGGTGTGTTGGTAAATGTTTAACAACTGGCTCTCACTAAACCCCAAAACCAGAAAACAAAACCCAAACCAAGACAAAACCATATAATTTATAGTATTTGCCAGTTTCTGCAGTGTAAATGCTCCCACTAGGGGCAATTTCAATCCACCAACCTAGGAGTTTTGTAAAACTTTAACAAGGGGCTCTTGCAGGCTGACTCTGGACTCAGAGTACCTCCGACCTGATCTTATTTCCAGCTGTCTCTTTCTTTCTCTCATGCTGTGACCTTTAGCAGAGCAGCTGCCCTGTTCTCATCTGTCAAATTGACCAAATGTTCATGAAGTTCAAATAGACAAAGGGTATTAAAATGCAGGGAAGTCTAATTTGCTGCAAAGATGTACACAGATTATCAAGATCATTATTACCTACAAGGAAGCAGGTCCTCACAGCTCCTCCTTCAGCCAGGATTCTATAGGTATGTAACTGGTCTCTACACAAATACTTGGTGAGTTTGATTCAGTCACTGTGCAGAGTTTGAGCTCTTTGCAAGTCTGTGCACTTTAGCAGTTTAAGAGAGTTATTGTGCTCTATGACAGTATTGATCCTGAATTTATCTATCCTACTTTCCTGCTGTCTTCTCTTCTTTTCTCCCTGCTTCTCTCAGAAAGAGAAGTGGTATTTAGTGCATGCTGTGTGCCAGATGCCCAACCGGGCACTTCAGCCTCAGAGGGTGAGGTCCATACAGTTGCCATCTCCTTTGAACAGATGGAGAAAGTGGAGAGTTTTAGGACCTGGCCCAAGATCACAGATTAACAAGCAGTAAGCTGGTTCTTAGTTGGCATTTGAGCTGAGCTGGCATCTGTGTGGGGACAAAGCTGCCTGGCTGATGCCTTCACTCATGCACCAAGAATTTATTGAGGCATTTAAGGGATTCAGAGGTGAATGAGATGAATATAGCCCCTGCCCTCATGGAGCTTACACTCAACAAGCAAGTAAATGAATAGCTGAAATAATGACAAATTTGGCATGGGAATCAAAATTCTCTTGTTCTAAGAGGAAAAATAAGGAACTAAACTAGACTGAAGGAAGGTAGGTGGGGGCTGTTCCTTCCCTTCCTTCCATCTCTTTTTTGCCCCCTCTCTCTTCTGTGTTTCCCCCTTTCTTCTTGAACATTTTAATGCTTTCCAAGTGCCAATAATGCTGTTAATCTGGGAATCCAGAGACGAATGCAACAGCCATGGCCCTCAACAGAGAATGTGCTAGAGCAGAATTAGGGCCCATGGGCTGCAGGGACCCAGAGAAGCTGGTGTCCTGAACTGCTAGGGGAGCTGGAGAGACTCGCAAGCCCTTGAGGAGTGAGTCTGAGTCCTGGCCCAGCCATTTACACATTGTGTTCCCTCAGGTAAGTTACTTTATTCCCTTCCTTTTCTGTTTTCCCCTGTGTTTAAATAAATAAGGGGAGGAAGGGAACACCTACACCAGCCCTGCAGGGTTGCTGTGAGGATCAGCTAAGTGCACGCTAGTGATGTCACCCTGTGACTGGCAGCTGTTCAAGGCGTGTTGGTTGTATTAACTTTCACCCTCTGTGCTCCAAGGAAGTATATGGTCTGGAGGTACCATGGGACCTTGGCCTTCAGGATGTGACTAAATTGAGGGGAAAATGACTGTATAATTTATATGCATGAATATTTTAAAAAAAAGTTTGCTCCCTAGGGAAGGATTTGCCAGTTCCCATATTGGGATGTCCCCAAGGACTTTCTCCCTGGAGATTTCGTGCCTCATAAAATCATTTGCTCTGGTGGGATCTGATCTTCTAGATGTATCTGCCCAGAAGCTGTTCCCAGGAGGTTTTATTTGGGCAGCCTGTGTGTGCGTGCCAGTGCCATGAACACTTATTGTTATTATTTAAAATCTCTAAGATAACTACAATTTAGTATAGCTGCTTATGCCAGTTATATACATTATCTCAAATTCTTGCTGCAGCCCTTACAGGCAACTCCTTATTCTCAATTTCATATATGATGAAAAGAAATTCCCAGTGGCTGAGTCATTTGCCCAAGGCCACATAGCCACTAGAGAACTTGGGTTTGAACCTATATGTTCTTGATTCCTGTCTCAGTGTTTTCCTCTCTGTTACTCTTTGCTCCCTACCCTCTCCCATCCCCGCCTTATCTATTTTGTTCTCTGACTCTCCTGAAGTTGAAATGGCTGCCTGGGATGGGCCCATTTATGAGTCCCTGCTCTCTGAAAGTGTGTCTGGGTCCTGGACCTCCTGTCTGGGTTACTGGTTGCAGTCTTCAAAACTGGATTAGCCCAGGGGTATTTATTTGTGTTCTTTGTCTCTGAGTCCTTGCTTTTGACCAGGGCCAAACAACCTACCCACACTATGTGCTTCCCCCAGCAAGAATGGCCATGCCAGTAAGACTGGCTGCAAGGACGCCAGGACCCTGCATGGGTGTGGCTCATCTGTGGCTCCAGTCATGCAGGCAAATTCTCCTGCAGGTTCCTGCGGGTGGCAGCTGGATGGCATCCCTCTCCAGGAGCACCAAGAAAGTCCATTGTCTAATCCAGTCCTCCTGCATGCTACTGCCTGTAACATTTTTCTCAATCCAAGAGAAAATGAGAAATATACAGCCTGGAGCTATACAGACACATGGATCTATAGGGCGTTACGATTGGACAGAATCTAACTCAAAGTTTATTTTTGTTTTACCAGAATATTTTTTTCTCTTTTAATTTAATTTAAGTGCCTTTAATCAGGGTAGCCATTGATTCAACAAACATGTGCTGAGTGCATGCTATAGCTCCTGCTGTGTCTTCAAGGAGCCTGTCCTTTGGGTGGACTCCCCTCCTTTGCCTTGTCCTTCATCAAGTTACTTAGCACAGTGGCCTTCCTTTTCTCTTTGAGAACCTTTGTATCTGTGTACCCCATCTGTACCTTTTATATTTGGACAACTTGTTCCTTTAATGAAAATGTTTTGTGAAAGGGCTGCCTTTCAAATACATGCTCAGCACCAGGGTAAGGGGCTGGGATTAAGAAAGGTAAGATGGCCTGTCTTTACGGAGACTGCCTTCTGTTAGGGGAAAAAGACAGCAATAAGAATAATAAGTATGAAAGTTTCTCATAGTGATCGTGCTGCAAATTATTCAAATAGGACAGACAGTGTTCCTCTGAGCTTGTCCACCACTGTCTCTTGGGCTGAGTAGTTCTTTGTTCTGATGCCATGGCCTTTACACATTTTCGGAATGAAATGTCCTATGGTTTGTGAATTTGGTAATAAATAAAGGGTATTTTTGTCCTTACGAATATAGAGTTGTTGTCCAAATTTTGTTCATTCTTCACTTCTTGTTTTTGCTGAAATTTTATGATTGGGAATTAAAAAACATGGCAACCAATGATTCAAACCAGGCTTGGGTGCAGGGGATTAACTTATGAGTGATCTCAGGGCCTAGAAGTGAGGGAGTGGAGACAGCAAGATGAGAAAGAAGCAACGCCAATAAGCCAATAGAAACTGTGTCATTGAGCTGGTCACTGTCATGGGAAACTGGGTGTCATTGCTGTTGGGACTCCATGGAAGAACTGTCCTTCTGTGGGGCAGGTGGCTGCAGGTATATCCAGTGATGCTCATCTTCTGCCCATCAGTGTGACCTCTGCCACCCGTAACTCCCCTGTGATAAGTCTTGCTGGTATAGAGAAGCCACCATGGAAGAGTTCTGCTTAGGAAAATGGCGAGGCATGGCAGGTGCTTGGACTGGCAGAATATGCCCTGGGTAGGACATGAGATCATGAGACTCCACCGTTACGTGTTACTGGGAGCTTCCTCCATGCAGCTTGTGATAGCAGTGATGGTGATGGTGGTTGTTAAAACCTGAATTTGGTTACGCGCCCACCTGCAGGTACCCTCTTTCCCACTAGATGGTACCAGTATGCCAAAGCCCTGGAATGCTACCCGAGGGTCTCACTTTTGACTTAGAACATATTCCTCCTACTTTGGAACAATTAATGAATGAACCACTTGAGGTCAAAGGAACAGATTACAGTGTTTTAGAGTCAGAAGATGGGAGAGAAGTGGAGGTTGTCTAAAAAGTCACCCTCTTTCCCTCATGTGGTCATTTATTAGCACACACCACTCAGTCAGAACCCGCTAAGCATTCCACTGTGCTAGGCATTGGGAATACAGAAATGAACCACGCAGACAAAGGCCCTGCCCTGGTAAGTTCACACGCAGAATAGGGGAGAGACAGTGAAAAACAACAGGTCTGCCATGTCTGCCAGGTGGTGATGAGTGCTGCAAAGAGTGAAAGCGCAGGTGAAGAGATGGACAGGGTCAGGGAGAGAACGCAGTTCTTGTCTCTGTCTTGTTGGCTATGGGACAAGATTTGATTTCCATCTGTACCCTGAACCCAGTTATGCTCCTCACCAACTCCTTACGATTACCCCTCATTTTGTTTATTTTCAAAATGAGACTGTGAACTTGTGGAGGGCAGAAATGATGCTTGGCAAATGGGTGTTGACCCAGTTAGCTCAGTAGACTGCTTGTTGGCTGATTTAATTTGTCTGGAATAATGCTAAATTGTTATTGTTGTCGACACACAATGGAGTTACATTATACTCAGAGGTTAGCTTATAAAGTCAGGGTTTAAGGCAAATGCAGAGTTATCATTAACCTTGAAATCTTTTATGCTGCCCATTAAAGTGCAGTGTGCGTGGTTTTGTGTATACAACCCTGTACAGTAATCACTGTGGAACGATGTATAATACATGCAGTGATGTACAGCACATAATAAAGAATATATGCAAGATATAATTTTATAGCATTTAATTGCAGTATTTATATTGTTCTTTTCCTTTCTCTTTTTGGTAGAAGAGCTAGCTTTCTGTTAGTTAAATGTGCGTATGAGATGACTTGACTGTATTCATTTAAGCCAGATTCCTAACCATATAATTCCCACCTGGCTGCACACTAGGCAGGGCAAGAGATGTTTACTCTATTGCCTGCTCTTCATCTTTGGATTCTCACTAGTATTCAGATGATTTGAGGCAGGGGAACTGTAAGCAGAGCTGACATCTAGGCAGTGCTATGAGCTAGGGCTGGTGTGAATACTTCAGATGTATTAATTAGTACATTTAATCCTCATAATGACTCTCCAGAGTATTTACTATGGTTTTAATCCCATTTCACAGATAGGGAAACTCCAGGTGAATTAAATAAGAGAACTGAATAATGCTTTGGACCACTGGAGCTGAGTTTCAGAGCCATTGAGCTGTGCCTGCCTCCTTCCAGACACAGGAGGCCACATGTCATATGAGTCTGTGAAGTGAAGTGTCCAGAACAGGCAAATCTATGGAGACAGAAAGCAGATTAGCAGATGTCTAGGGCTGAGGGGAAGAGGAATGGGGAGTGACTTCTAATGGGTATGAGATTTCTTTGGGGATGATGAAAATCTTCAGCAACTAGATAGTGGTGATGATTATATAATTCTGTGAATATACTAAAAGCCCCAGAATTGTGAGTCTTAATAGGGTGGGCATCACAGTATGTTAAGTATTCTCAATGAACCTGTTATTGAATAGAAAAACAAGCAAACCTTGGGCAGTTCAACCTCAGGGCACCTGCATGTCCCACCCTTGAGCACACACAACCCTTTCAGGGGTGAGCTTCACTCCCTTACTGATATTAACCAAGTTGCTCCTGCTAAGGGCCCTGTTCAGAGAGCAGAAAGCTGAGGTAGAAAGAAACTGAGAAATTTGGGGCCTCAAGTGGCATTGTCAAGATTTAGACCCAGCAGTTTGAGGTCTGAATCATACTCTTTGGAGCCCCACACTGATTCTCTCATGTAGTTCATTCATTAGGGGCAACCTGGGTGGTCTGGAGCTGCAGATAACTTTGGCCCATTAGAAATGAAACAGTAGTTCTGCACTTTTGTTTTGGTGATTTGCAAAATGCATTTAAGAATCATCTTTGTTATTATTTCCATCCAGCCCAGGTACCCCTGGTGTAGGGTCCTGGCTGTAAAACCTAGAGAATGCAAGAAAAGGAGGTGTGTGAGTGTGGCTGAATTGTGAAAGTAACAGTGTAGGGGTTCAGGCAGTGGCTTGAGATCTCGGATCTTGGTGTAATCATGGCTGGAGAATGACCAGATACACTATAAGCAAGGCTAGTGTGAAACAGTTGATTGAGGAAGAGAAAGATAGGTTTACAAAGCCAGAGCAAGATACAGGTTTATAAAGCAAGATATGTTTGCTATAGACAATGAACAAGGCCCCTCTTGTCATGGCACAAAAGGCCTTGATTATGACCTGGGACTCTGTTTTATTCTGTTGGGATTGGGCCCACTTCATGATTCAGAGGTCACCTTGGAATCACAGTCTTACTGTGCACATGGGCCTCCTGTGAGCTTCTTTAAATGCCCCTGGGGGGTGGGGGAGGCTATGAACCCTGATGTAAATTTAAGCTACTGACATGATAATTAGCCTTCGGGTTGTTCTATGTCACCTTCCAGACTCTATTGGGCCTCTGTTGCTACAGGGTCCTCGTATCCTTTTGTAGTTGACCTAAGTTCTGATTGGTAGATTGGAAAGGTGTTCCCTCCTCCCTAGCTACCCAGCTATGAGCAATCCATTGGGACAGAATTAAGGTGGGGCAGCACTAAGATGGAGATGGGCATGACCTTTGTCCTTTTTCCCTAGGACAGCAGATTCTTAATCTACCCAAGAATATGAAAGAGGGAAGGAGAGAAGGAAGGAGCAGAGAGAAAGAGAAACCTAATTGACATGCTAATTGTCATTGTACTCCAGTTGATAGCAGATTGCTTCAAGGATTTAGGATTTACCCAAATTAACATGAATATTTGGCACCCCTTGGCTGATGCAGTTGAGGAATTCAATAGCTTGATAATGAGGAGGCAATCTAAGGTCTGAGGCTGGGAAGGGAACACTCATCACTCTACCAATCAAGGACACCCCCCAACTCAACCTCTCTCACCTCTGCCTTCTGTATCCTCCACAGCCCACCATCACCCCCCCACAGAGATCCTTTTAGTCCCAAGCCCCCTAAGCATGGAATTTACTCCTCTCTGCCCTCATTCATGGGTTGATGATTTGTATTTTTTTTTTCACTTTGAAAATGCAGAATGACAAAGCCATTAGTCCTTGGCAGTTCACAGGAAGGGGCAGCCTGGGGCTCGCCCCCTGACTAGACCCTCAACATGAGCTGGTTATCCCAGGAGGGGAGGCTTTATAATGGCAAAGCTGAGGGACTGCAAAGGCCTTCCTGGGTCTCCAGTCTGGAGGAGCAACAACAGTTTGAGCTACCTTAAGAGCTGAGAATTGAACTGGTTCAGGTCAAGACCTGGTCTCCCCAGATACCATGTGCCAGGAGTTTTCTGGGCTTCCTGTAATTCTTCCCAGGTGACGACAGGGAATCATGCAAAGCCACTTGAATGTCTGATTCAGCCCTCCATGGTCAGGTTTCCAATGCAGTATTTTACAAAGTATATTCTGAAGAGATACTGGTTCCGTGGGAAGTTAATAAAGGTTCTGGAAAAACAAAATTTTTTTTTTTTTTCCACAAATGAAAATCTCTGAGAAGTCAATGGGGACAGGGAAACTCTTGAACAGAGTAGATCTGGGATAGTAAATCACAGGACACATATCAGGAAAAAGTGCTAGGATGCCCAGATCTTAGAGATCTCAGAAGTCTACATCAGCCAGACCCTTCATCCGGCTTCAGCACCACATGGGAACTTGTTGGCAATGCAAATTATCCACCCTGGACTTAGAGAATCAGAGCTTCTGGGAGATGAGTTCAGATTGTTTTCAGGGCTTGCAGTAGTTTGCAAACCTGCGGGAACCTCAAAATCCCATTAGGTTTTGAAATCCATCCAGAACCATTCTTTTGGTGACAAATTTGAATCTTTTTTAATTCTCTATCTTCCCAGGATGCTCACTGGTGAAGTAGAGTCTAAACCAGTGGTTCTCAACCTGGGGCAGGGCAGTTTGCAATGTCTACAGATGTGTCCAATTGCCACAACTGGGGAGGGGGTTACTATTAGCATCTAGTGAGCAGAGGCCAGGGATGCTATTTGACCTCCCATAATAGACAGGACAGCCCCGAACCCCTAATATCCTGACCCAATGTTATTACTGCTGAGGTCGAGAAGCCCCAATCCAAATGCACAGCTTCGTATTCACTCAGCACACACAGGGATTTTTATCTCTGTTTTGTCCTTTTCTTACTAGGAGGCCAGAATCTAAAGTGTGAAAAACTGCCTGGCAGCAAGCTACTGTTCGTGTATAGTTTTTCAAAAGGTAAAACTATGATACTTGGGTAAATATATGCTTTAACTTTTTAATTTATGAGAAAACCAGTAAGATGTTGTGACCATTCCCAAGAACATATAAGAAACTAAGATATTTATAAGCAACTTAGCAAAGAAATATGAGGATGAGATTGCCAAGTTAGACAAAAACTAGTTAATGCACAACATGCCTAAACCTTCGAGTTTATTTGATCTGCTTGGACAAAAATTATTTACATCTCTATGAGAGACAAAAATCAACCAGTTAACCATTGAATCCGCTAAGCCCAGGACCTTCAATCTGGACCAAACAATGAGACAACTGAGGACACGCTGCTAGACCTCTTCAGATGGCCTTTGCTTCTGAATGACAATCAAAGGTTGTGCTACCAACCATTACAGCCTTGTTTGCAAGCTTTGGATAATTTCTCTAGGGCTTGAAGAACATGACTTTTAATTTAATAGTGCTGCCTTATTAGAAAGAGTCTGAAATGTGGGGCAAAGAAATGGAAGGTGATGGGAGGGTTACAGCAGGTCAAGGCCATAGCACAAATAGATACCATGTCCTCTCTGCCTTCCGTGAAGTGAATGCTGGGCTAGATGCTCTCACTCAACCCTGTTGCCATCCCCATCTGCAGAGGAGGAGTTAGGTGTGTCAGCAGCAGGTGTGGACAGAGGAAGGTGAAACCAGTGAGAAAACAAGACATACAGTGAAGCCAGAGAAAGGGGAGAGAGTGTTACAAGCTTGAGGGGAGCCGAAGTCCAAATTTGAGGGAGAAATATTTGTACCGTGTTCAGGGGGTAATAAGGAGGCTGTCCTGGGTGACAGTGAATGGAGAAGAATGTAAAATTGGATTAGAGCTAGGAGGATGACAGTTACTAATAGAATCTGTGTCATTTTAGCCAGAGGATATTACTACTGCTATAGGGCAGTGCCTGGCAGTACATGGTGATGGTTAAGAGCCCAGGCCTTGTGGGAGGTAGGATCCCAATCTGAAGCCCAGCTCTGCCCTTGTGTGACAGCATGATCAACATGCTGTGTGATCATCGGCATGTTGCTCAACCTCTCTGTACCTCACTCACCAGCTCTGTGACATGCAGACAGTGGTACCCACCTGTACTGCTGGGCAGGGATTCTAGACCATCTCATACGCACTTCATCTAGGCAACAGTAAGGCCTCAGAAATCGAAAGTTGGCTATTTTTTTATGTCAAGGAGGTAAACAGGATTTAACAGGCAATGGTTGTAAGTGACTTGTCCGTAAGCATCATAGTCTCAGTTTGAGTTTCCTCCAAAGCGGATTCTGCGAGGGGGTTGTGAGTACAACTAATTCACTTGGGAGGTGCTCCAAGGGAAAGTGCAGAGGAGTGGGGGAGTGAGGCAGGGAAAGGAACATAACCATGTTGGGATTTGTTATTCTGCCAGTCACCCCTGTAGGTTTGAAAGCTTAATTCCCCTGGGGCTCTCTGGGAGCTGGTGGGCAATACCCACCACTGAGCAATCCCACCTGGAGACACAGGAGCTCTGGACTTTATGCCACAAACCTGGGTGGCCGTCATGTGAAGGATGCCTCAGTTGGCAGTGATTTTGAGACTACTGGACTCCTGATTATGGGCTCTGGTCTCAGTCAAAACAATCAGCTGAGAGCCCTGTGGGTTAGAACCAAGCCAGTCCTGTCACAGAAAGGCCAGAAGAGACAGCAGCTGGGGAGTGGGAGAGCAGCCATCGGTTTCTGCTGCAGTCACTATGAAAAGGCATAAAATCAGCAATGCCTTTTGGACCAGTAATATACATCTGAGGAGTTAAAAAAAAAAACAAAACAGCTAAATACGGAGAAAGACGTACAAAAATACATCATATTCTGTGTGATATATGCACATTCTCTGTTCTTTATGCATCATATCCAAATTGGAAACAGTAGTAATACCCAACATTTATAGAGTCGTTGCCACATGCCTGAGGCTCTAAAATGCTCTACAGATAGGCTAAATTTATACAAATGAAAATTGGTTAAGGAAGTCAATGGAATATTATATAACCATTAAAGAAGATGCTTAAAAAATGATAATGACTTGGAAATCTTGTGAGCTATGAATACTGAGCAGTGGGAGACTGTCAGTACAATGAGGTTCCTACTAAGCAAAACAGGCCTTTATCTATGGTAAAAGGGAGCGTGGGTCTAAAAGGAATTTATCAAAGGCCCAACTACAGTTTTTTTCATGTAATGGGATTCTGAGTTATGTTTTTCTCTCTAGTTTACAAATCTCTATCGATGTGCTTTTATTACATTTATAATGAAAACCATAAGAAATTTGAGGAAACAAAAGAAGAAAAAACTTCTAAAAAGAGGTGGCAGAGATTCAGTTGGGGGTTTTTAAGAAGGGAATAACATAATAGGAAGTTATATTTCAGAAAAATTAACCTGGGGCATTGGGGAAGATAGTTTGGATGAGGAAAGACTCAAGGCAGGAAGTCCAGCTTGCCAGTGAATAAGAGAGGTTGCTGGGCACGTGGAAAGGAAAGGACAAATTTTAGCAACCTGGTGGTGAACGGAATGATGGGAAAGGGAGAAAAGTGTCAGAAATTATTCCAAGACTTTAAGGCTGATTGAGAGGAAGGGAATTAGCCGTGGAACAATATATATACAAGAGGCATCTCTCTGAGCCAGGTTTCTTTACATCTATTCTCTTACTCAAATCTAATGCAGTCCTATATGGTATATTCTCCATATTCGTGTTTTACAAAGTGGGATGATAGAAGATAGAAGATTAGAGCAGTAAAGCTGCTTGTCCAAGGTCACTAGGGGCCTGAAGTTCAGATCATTGTTCAATGAACTGGACAGAGAGAAGCATGACTAAGAGATGATGGATGCATGGAAGGATGATGGATGGAAAGATGGATGAATGGAGAAGGGATGGGTGGATGATTGGTGGATGGATGGAGAGATGGATTTTTGGATGATGGATGGATGGATAACTAAGGGGAAAGGGATCCAGTGTGTTATAATGTTAACACATTGTGAGGAAAGAGGAAATTTCAAGAAGGAAGAGGCAGATACTCAGTAAAGAAAGAAGAAAACTGGGGAAACCACTGATTCAACAAGAAGGAACAGTCCCAATGAGAAGGCCTCTCCACTCACATACTAGCAAGGGGGCTCATGTACATGATGGCTAAGGGGCCAGGATATTGTTGGGGGGGAGGCTGTGAAATGGCTGGTTAGGCCATAGTATGTATGAGCTTAAAAACAGGTGTGAGTCTAAGGAACAGATCCAAAAATAGGAAGGAGGGGTGATGTAAGAAAAGGGAAGAGAGAGGAGAGGACAGTAAGTCACTGTCAGATGCAAAGACAGGGATTAGGTCCAATGAGCTTTATTATCAGAGGGCCAGCAATTCTGGAGAACAATAGGAGTAGTCTTTCAATTCTGTTCTGCCTCAGTTCCACTTCTCATAGTTTTTATAATGGGATTATAAAAGGAAACAAACCTAGAAAATTTTAACTTTATCTGATTGGAAGGAACCCCAAAGCAGTCTTCCTTCTAACAATGTAAAGTGTTTAAACAACAGAAAGGTGATTTCCACTTTAACAAAATATCTCAGAGAATCATTAAAGAAGACATCATATTCTCAAGGTAACCTTTATCAATAACACAACACACGTTGTCTAGAGGCTATGACCTCCTCAGAGTCTCTTGAGATAAACGTCCTCACAATCATGAGAAACCTTAAGTAGATAACCACAGAAGGTGTGTGGAGAAGGCTGAGCAGACTGGGGTGGCTGTGCTGCTTCAGCTTAACTTCTCAGACTTCATCTTGCAGCCCACTTTTCTGCCTTCATTAGGGAGAAGAACGGAAGCATCCGTCATGCCGCACACGGCGCCTGGCACTGTGTGTTGCCTTAGTCCTCACCACAAATGCCCCTTCCTGGGAACCAGCTCCAAGTCAGAGGTTAAGAAACTGAGGCTAGTCTCTTAAGGAATATACCCTGAGAAAGTAGAGCTGAACCCCAGTGTGGCCCTCCCTGTAAGCAGGAAGAGGAACGTTTAGGAGGAAATAGATTTTGTGCAAGATTCTAAGCATAGCTTTGTCAGTTAAAAGCGACCTGCAATTGCAATATATGAGGTATGTTAGGTTACACATTCTCTTCCTCTTTTTGCTGAAGGAGTTAATAAACAGTGGATGTTCATAAAAGCTAAGTTGGAAGGAGTTTAGGAGGCACTGAAGGGTGGCCGGGGAGTGAGGTAGTGAGGATTTGGAAGACTCAGAGGCGGCGGATGCGATCCATCCGATCCCAGCAAGCTCTGTGAACCCAGTGCCCTCTCCATTCCAGAAAGTTTTATGCTCTTATAATTGATGCCTGGAGAAGCCTGCACACCACAGACTTGGCGTGAGGAATCCTAAAAGCCTTATTAAGCCAGCCACTTAGCCTTTCTGAGTGCAACCCCTACCCTGTTCTATTTTGGCTCAGGATTTGCTAGGCCCCCAAATGTTCCTCTGTTGGGAGGAAGAAGTTTAACTTAAATACCTTTCTCTGGTCGGCTCTCCTCCCAAATCCTCTGCCACTCTCTTTGGCTTCCAGAAAGCTGCATCTGTGCTCAGCCTGCTACCTCCTGCCCTTGGTGATTGTGTCACCTGCCAAGGAAGCATTGTCTCCCAGGCTGGGCCACCAGGGAAATTGAACACCCAGGATTGATTTTGCACAGTGTCAAAATCAATCTGGCTCCCTAAGTAGCAGGGGCGCCCTCTAAGGCTGAAGTCTGCACAGGAACTAGTTCAGGCTGGTTGGAGGGCCAGTGGTAAGCATTTTAAGCTGAAAAGTTAAAAAAAGATAAGTAGGATAGACAGATGTAATCGAGGTGTGAAATGTGCCTGGGTAGAGTGGGCTTTCTCTCTCCATGTTGCCGACTCTTACCTGGCAGCTGGTCTTTACCTGCAGCGTAGTTTTGCAGGGAAGAGAGGGGAATTGTGAAGCACCCTCTTTAGAAACTTCACCCTGCTGGCAGGAAGGGCCTGAGGGAACCACTGTCAGCTTGAGGTTGTTATCCAAGGACAGAACTTCCATTTTCTTTGGTGGTCAGACTGAGAACAAGCATCATCATTTGTGTTCTCATAATTACTAATATAAGGGAACTCTAATAATGAAGTTAAGAAGTAACTACCATTTACTGAGAACCATGTATGGGTCAGGCACCGAGCTAAGTATTCACACACACTGTATCTAATTCAGGCCTTTGAGGGAGAATAGCCTCATTTTATAGCTGAGGAGTTTACAGTCTCTAAGGCACACTTATACTCATTGTCTTCACTGATCCTCGCTCAGCCCTCAGGAGGTGGGGAGGACATGTTGCAGTTAAGAAAACTGAACCCCAGGGACCCTTCTTCTTCTGTAAGTAATTGGAAGAAGCAAGGTTTGGATCCAGGTCTCCTGACTATTGTTGTGATTTTATTGGGAAAGTATATTGGTGGTGTCTATTCATTAAACTCTATAGATCCTGGAAAAGACTTTTATTGTGTGTTGTCTCAACCCTTAGAATAAGCCTTTTGGGAAGGTGCTGCTTTCCCACTTTACAGATAGGAAGACTGAGGCCCAGAGAGGGTAAGCTGTTGGCACAAAGCCCACGGGTAGTTGGGAGTAGAGCTGGAGCCATGGCTTCCCACTCTGCCCTCCAGCTTTTTGCTGCTATAAGGGTTTCTCCATGCCAGCACCTTCAAGAGGAGAAACACTGCCAAGCATTTCCCAGTGTGATGGCAAGAGGTGAGTCTGCATGGTAGGATTTAGGATGCATTACTAGTAGTGGTGGTTGGATAGGCTGCTGAAAATGTGATCCTGATGGGGTCAGTCCCGGGAAAACCAGGAGGGAAGATCAGCCATGAGAGAATTCAGGAATGACCAGCTTCCTCCCAGGAGAAAAACAATTTGGGGCCACTAGTTCCAATTTTCATTTTGAAAGAGACAACTTGCCAGGCCAGTCTGTGGTTGCTCGTCTTCCTCTATTGGTCACAGTCATCAAAGCAGAGTTCTTGGAAGACACTGTTGTCACGAGGTGCCACCGGCAAGATTTAGGTTCTAGAAAGGGGACCTCTCATTGTAGAGTTGGGCCTCCATTTCCCTGGAGAGTCTTGTGGTCTGAAAAAATTTTATTGGTTTGTCATTCTGGGCTGTAATGGGTGAAACCTCAGGCTTTGAAAGGTTACAAGAAAATGACAGGTTTTCTGGCAGTTTTCAGAAGTTCCTCTTTCCCAACTGAGCCAGGATTGTGCCTGTGCTTTGTATTCATGACAAGATGAGAAGAGCTTGGTTAAATAAGGATCAGCTGCTCTTTATCCATCTTCTTTCCTGATTGATGGCACCGAAAGCCATTCATGTGGTTTGAAGACAGACAGGTGGTTGCTGTCACTGCTCCACAAGCTTTTGAAGTTCATTCTGTGATGTGATTACAGCCCTGTACTTAGCTTGTGCTCCAGGGGGTGAGGTTGACCTTTGATCCTGCTCCTCATTTAAAAATCACAGATCTTGGAAAATGAACCAATCTAGAAAGATGCTGGAAGCTCCACTTGCTGCTGAGGGTGGCTGTCAAATCAATTTACCTGGCCTGCTTTACCTAGAATCCTGGTTTCTCTGATTAAAACAGATGACCTTTAGAGGCTTTTTATTTTTCCTCCGACAGTCTCTAGAGGATTTTTGGTCTTTTGTGAGTTCTTCTGGGAATCCGGAATTTTCTGACTGTGAGTTCCAAATGAGAGCAGCACATTGAACAAAGCATTGATGAGAAGAGATTTAAAGCCATTGCCTAGACCGAGAGTGTATGTTCTTTGCCCTTCTCATTCATTAACTCATTCATGGATTCATATACTGATTCTGTGATAGAAGCTGGGGTAACAGGTGACCCTAGGATCTTATAATTTGGAAGGAGAAACAGACAAGACAGTCCACATATCCACACAACGTGAGCTCAGGAGTAACCACTTTGGGAAGTCACTTGGTAGTTCACTCTTGACAGGTGCCATGGGACGGTTTGCCCAAGTGGTTGTAAAGAAGGCACAGGGTAGGGTGGGACTCCTGAGGACCTGATAACCTTTTTTTTTGATTTCATAGCTGGTTACACAGCACCTTGTGGAAAACACTGAGCTGTATCCTTGGGATTTTGCGTGCTTTTGGTAGTGATTTAATATAATATAATGAAAATTAAGTGTACTCAGCCTCAGGAGCTTTGGGAGCACAGAGGGATGGGGAAGGTGATGCTTGAACTGGGCTCCAAAGTATCAATGGGAATTAGGCAGTTGGAAAATAGGACAGGATGTGCTCATAGAAAGCCAGCAGCAGGAGGAAGGGCGTGGCATGGGCAGTGCACACTTGGGAGAGCTGAGTTGCCTGTGTGGCTGCAGCCCAAGGTGCAGGGCTGTGGTGGTTAAAGGGGGCAGCCAGGGATGGAACTGGATTGGTTTAAGGAACAGCACATCATGCCGAGGAGCTTGGAAAAAAGCTTTTGCCCCGAAGGCAGCAGAAACCGGGAGGGAGTTTTCAGCAGTAGAGTGAGGCTGTCGAGTCTGGGTTTTCCAACAAGTCCCACACTTGTGTGTCTGCACTATGGGGAGGGGAGACATTCAGGCATCTTTGGCAATAGTTGCAGGGAGGAAGGCTGAAGACCATATTGAAGGCGCTGAGGGAGGAAGAGGACAGATACCACAGAGAGCACAAGATGTAGCGCAACCAAGGGGCCTTGATAATAACCTGTACTGGGTGGTGGAGGGAGCCCAGGAAAAGCATACGCTTCCCTCCAGCCCAGCATCTGGTGGGATCCACTCAGACAGAAACACATGGGCCCAAGAGCGGGTTCCCCCTAGTACATAAAACCACAAAGAGCCTCATTAGTCATTCCCCAAACATCTATCTCATGTCCACAGTGTGCCAGCCAATGGGGGAGATTCTCAGGATACAGAGATGGAAGGGCCCTCGAGGAGTCACCCACAGCGTCTGGGGACACAGCACTCCACCCGAAACCTCAGCAGCGTGTTTGGCTTGAGTTTTCTTTGTGTGTTAGTTTCTTATTCCAGTCGAGGTCAGTTTCCCAGCCCTTGCAGCATCGGTAGTAGGGCATTCCCCAAATTTCTTGCAGAAAGGATCATTCTTTCCCCTTGAGTAGTTTTGAGCCAAGCATGTGAATGTTTGAAAACTTCTCCCAGTTCTCAGAATGCAATTCTGACAGTGCTGAAGGCTGCCAATTAAATGAAGATTTAGATAAAGGCTGTGTGGGAGAGGCAACGCAATATTCTTAAACCTAATAATGGTTTCCTTCTGTCTTTTTGAAGCTCTCAAATAATCCTGATTGACTGGCTCTCCACTTTGGGCATTCCCATTTTCTGGACAATTTAATAACATTTAAAATGTTTGACAACCTTTATTTGGGGGCAGACATCCTCAGGGGAAGGGGCTATGGGTAAAGATATGAATACCATATTGTTGAAAGAGGAATCACGAATGTTAAGTGTGGTTCTTTTCATATCCAGAAAAGGGGGATGCAGAGGGTATAAGAACAGGCTCCTGGGCTGTAGTTTTTAACAAGGAAAGCACCTAACAACTGCATGTACCTGGCCTGTGCTAAGTGCTTTCCTCATATCACTTAATTTCTCTTCCCCACAGGACTTAGGGGGACACTGGGACTGTATCCCTTATGCTGGGGAAGTAGACATGGCCACAGCCAGGCTGTTGATGAGTTGGGGAGCCGTGCTTCCACAACTCAAGCTACAGTCATTCTCTCGACTCTGAGTTACAGGGTGAGCCTCACAAATTGGGAGGGAAGTTAAATAAACCCAGTTGTAGCAGGAGATCCATCTGTTCATTCATTCATTCATTCATTCATTCATTGATTTATTCAACAAATTTATTGAGTGCCCCCTATTTGCCAGGTATATTTGTAAAAACCAGGACAATAGCAGTGGACACAACCAAGTCTCTGCCTTCATGAAGTTTTCATTCTAGTGGGAGAAGCAAATAGTAAAAAAAAAAAAAAAAGAAAGAAAGAAAGAAAGAAAAGTCCATTAGTAATAAGTTCTGTAATGTAAATAAATAAGTAAAGTGCCTTGGAGGGATGAAGTGTGGTGAGGATGTTTCTTTCCATGGGAGTGGAGAGTCAAGGGAGGGTCCTGGAGAGGAGACATTTCAGCTGAGACCTGGCTGAGGTAGAGGCAGCAGCCTTGTGGCCTGCAGTGGAAAGAAAATGCTGGAAACAGCAAAGATCAAGTGTAAATACTTCCAAAAGCAGGCAATAGTGAAGCGACCACAGTGTCTGGACTAAGAGTGGGGGATGAGAGCAGGAAGGCAGATTTAGGTCTGGGGAGGGTGTGTGTGCTATTCTGAGAGGGATGGAAAACCCTTGGTGGGGATGGAGAAGAGCAAAGCTATGACATTATTTGTTGCTATGTGCAGCAGGGGAAACCAAAGCAATGCAGAAGCCTATAAAACTCTACTTCCGCCACAGTAGGGTTCTGTAGCCTTCTCTTTTTTCTGTTTATACATGTTAATATTGCATTTATTAATTTGCGCAGTCCTCACAACAACCAAATGAAATAGACATTGCTATTATTATTATTTCCTGTTTTAGCAATGGGGAAACTGAGACTTAGGGCCAGCAGGGTCCCCAAGCAAGGAAGTAGCAGAAACAGGATGTCTTCAGGGACTGGTTCACTCTTCAAGCACTTTAAGGTTTGGCTAGCATTTAGTGGGCACCTGCTGTATGCCAGGGTCTGCATGAGGATTAGAGACACCTAGATATACCCTTGAACCCTTGGCATGTCTCAGGATGGCAGGGGAGACCAGCTTAAGCAGAGAGTTACTGTGCAAAGCATCAAGTGCTGGACTAGTGGGATGAACTCTGATTTTGATTTGGGAGTAAGACCATCTGTCTCAGAGTTAGTGGCAAGAGTATGACATCTGAGCTGGGGCTGACCACCCCGTTGGAGGTAGTCTAACAAAGCTGGAGGCATGACACTGAGGAAGGGAGTTTCCAAGAGAGAAATCAGTGCTTTAAAGGTGTAATGTGGACTTTACATTTAGAGCCATTTTAGGTTTGCAGCTAAATTGAGTGGATGGTGTGGGGATTTCCCAAATATCCCCTACCCCTTCCTATGCATAGCCTCCTCCATGATCAATCTCCCACCCAGAATGGCACCTCAGTTGTGGGCAATGACCCTACTTTGACACCTTGTTAGTGCTCAAAGTCCACTGTCAGGCTCATTCTACATTCTGTTGTTCATCATTCTATGATAACATTGTGTCATCACATGATCACACGGTATTTTTACTGCCCTAAAACTCTGTGCTCTCTTTAGCCCTTCCTTGCCCCAGCCCCTCGCAATCTCCAATTTTTTAGCTTTTTCCATAGCTTTCCCTTTTCCAGAATGTCGTATAGTTAGAATTACACAGTGTGCAGCCTTTCTGGGTTGGCCTCCTTCACTGGGACGTATACATGAAACTTTCCTCCATGTCTTTTCGTGGCTTGATGGCTCATTTCTGCATCTATTGATAGGATCGTGTGGTTTTCATTCTTTTTTTCTTGTTGACATGATGGAGAATGCTAATTGACTCTTGAATGTTGAGCAAACCTAACACCCCTGTAGTAAGCTCCCATGTTGGTTGCTTCTCAGCGTACTGACTTCTCCCCATACCTGTCTCAAGAGAGAATACAGCTCAGGGGCTAAGATTGAAATCGGGTATAAACTCTACCTCTATAACTTACTAGATGTATGAATTTGGGCAAATAATTTAACTCTGTGCCTCACTTTCCATGTCTATAAAATTATTTAAAATAGTACTGATCCCAAAGGGTGATTGTGTGGATTAAATTACACCTAAAAAGCTTAGCACCCTACCCAGCACAAGGTGGCTGCAGCCGTGATTATCTCTGTCCAGTTGAATGTGTGCTTATGTGTGTTTTGTTTCTCTTTGTACTCTTAGTACCTGGTACAAAGTAGATAGTCAATGAAGGAAAGCACACAGAGGAAAAATTTCCCGTTGTGTGTGTGTGTGTAGAATTCTGTAATTCTGCTTCAAATATATATTTCATATTCAAATGAAACAGCTCTAAAGAAAGTTGTCCAGGGGGTGTAAGTTCTTGGATTGTTCTGAACATTTCTCCATTGTCATGTGCTGCCTCCAACCTCTTCCTGGTCATCATCCTGGCTCGGTTCACAGGAGCTCTGCCATGGGGTAATCAGGGATGTGGGATCGGTATTATGTTCTCCATGTTACAGAAAATGATGCCAAAGGACAATATGTGCATGGTTGCTGTTGGCTCCCAAGAGTCGATACAACTCTTCAAAGATTAGCACTACCTGAGCTCAGCATCTGGATGGCATGGCTTCTCTGTTTGACCTAAGTCCCACTACCCCTCTCTCCCTTTTTACAGCCCTGGAGTTGTAATGGTCACCACCAACCTCATGGAAATCACCTCAAAGGTAGAAACATAAGCAGGCATGAGTCAGCATAGGTCATGATATTGGAAAGACACTGTGTCATTGAGAGGGGAATGGTGGAAGCAAGCCTAGAGGAGCATGGGCCTGAGCTGAATTTGGGTGCCGTCTCTGAACACTCCTGATAGCCATTAACAACAGTGTGTACTCCTTTCCTGAATGGAAATTGGTACAAAAGATAATGTTAAACTACAAATAATAGAAAAAAGTATGTGGGTCATTACAAAAGTTTTGATATAGGCTACATCATGGTCCATTGTTTCACCTCCAAGAAACAGTCCGCAGTAACCTTTCTGATTTACCCCTGGAAGTTTGAACTTGCTCAGTTTATCGGTGTTGCCAGGAGGGCTTTATTTGTTTCCATCAGAGTGGATTATTTTAAGTTTCTTGATTTTTGTGTATCTCAAAACTTTCATAATGCCCCACATACATGGTCACTACTGCAAGCATGTAAAAACCACAGGCATGGATATAACTCCCCTTTGGGGAATTTTTCCTAAATAAACAATCCCAAAGAAATGAAACATCATGCCACAAGAAACAACCACAGGTCAGGTTCTGTGCAAGGCACAAGGGTACAGTTGAGAATCACATGGGCTTAAAGGCTCGTGAAAATGCCATGACAACCTCCCCCCACCCAGAAATCCTGAATGTTACACAGTCGGGCAGGTTTCTCTGCCATGGCGCTGTCACCATTTGGGGTCAGCTGGTTGTAGTGGATGCTGTCTTGTTTATGGTAGGATGTCCAGAAAAATCAATTACCCTTTACCCTCTAAATGTCATCAGACCCTCCCACTTTAGAAGACTAAAAATTCCTCCAGATATTGTGAAGTGCTTCTAAGAACCAACTCCTTATGGTACCTGCCTCTGCTGCTGCTTATAACATGGAGGCTTATATAGCAGCACTGGGAAAATGATGTAAATTTTAAGAAGTGGAAAGTAAGATTATATTTATTCTATAAGTTGCAACTAGCTTGGCTGAAGTTCTGGGTTCAAGGGGAAGCTACTGAGAAAAGGGAGGGAAGACAGGTGACCCAGAAATCACAGGTGCCAGGGAACCTCGATGAATGGTCTAGGATTAGGAACCTGAAGATAAAGACTAAGGTTAGGCAGAGGCAAGGGGAAACAATCAATTGTGGGGAGCATGGAAATGGTACGTCAGAAGTGAGTTACATCAAAGCAGACAAGGGTGGTATTTAAAATGTTTACCAGCCAGGTAAACATACAAGCTTTTATGTTTACCTGGATGGAACTGAAACACATTTTTTTTTAGTAAAGTATCTGAAGAATAGAAACAAAAGTATCCTATGTACTCAATACTGTTATGAAACCACTGTATTATCACCTACACATTCATATGAATGGTAAAACACAACTATAGTCCAGAAAGAAGGAGGGCAGCGGAGGCAGCCGGAGGAGACGGGGTTGGGCGGGAGGAGGTGGGACCTCACCTATTGTGCATAATGCAATGGTACCTCTCAAAACTACTGAGAGTATAGTATAAATGTCTTACCACAACAAATAAGCGAGTGAGGTGATATTTATGATAATTAGTCTGATTTAAGCATTCCACATTGTGTATCACATCAGCCCTTTGTACCCCATAATTGTACACAGTTATGATTTAATAAAAAAAAAAAAGAGCTGAGGTCAGATCATGAAGGGAAAAAGAAATAAAATGTTTACCAAGCAACTAGGGCAGAGGAACCATTAGTCATAACAGTCAGCTGCTGAAATCACCCAGTAGCGTGCCTCTGCTCGCCAGGGTGTGGGGAAATCCAAGAGGGAGCCCCAGTTGGCAGAGGTCAGTCAGCTCAGGAGTGATCCAGCAGAAGCACAGGGATCAAATTCTGGCAAAGCAGAAGTGGTCAGAGGCCATTGGCGAAGGGGACGCAGTAAGCAGACCAAAGGGCCCAGAAGACCATCCACAGGAAGGTTGTGTTTTATTGAATCCCATTCACCACGTACCTGGCACCAATGAGTCCACGTAACGAAGGCAGGGAGCAGGGGAAAACGAGAACTGTGACATGTGGGGCTTTCAGCATCACAGGTGCTTTTTTTCTTTTTTCCTTCTTTTATTTAGAGGTTGATGCTGGTATAATTTTGTTCCAGCAATAACAGGGAAATACATGTGGATGTAAACAAAGACGAAAAGAGCTTTGGGAAGGATGTAACTAGTTAGGATTTAACGTTCATTACGCTTTAAAAAAAATCTATTAAGTTCATTGAAGAAGTGATAAAAACAAACGGAATATGCACCATCTTCTTTCCTTCTGGGAACATAGCAGTGGCCACTTCAAAGCAGCCTGGGGCTCTGCGAAGGACTGGGCTGTTGTGAGTGATTATCTCTGCTGTGACCCTCGTGCTGTACACAGCTGTGTATTTCCTGTGCTGCCTCTCATCCCGATCCAGCATCAGCTCATGGTTCTTGCTGACCCAGTGAGATTGGCTTCCGCTCTCCCCTCACGGTGCTGTAAGGACAGATAGTCCTGAGGACACACACACCGTCCGCCACCACGGATTAGCTCTGATCACAGCTTAATTAGATGACATGCAGCCTAACCTCCATTTATGCTTTTCTGGGGAAGGGCAGGAAAAGATAGGAATGAGTAATTAAGGGAAATTAAGAAACAGACTAAAATATTGCTTGTCCTGCTTTAATCCAAGTGCCATTAATGTCACATTATTGTGAACACTGAGGAAAGAGGCTGCTGTGCGCTGGGTCTCATGCCAGGCAGCCAGCAGACCCTCCTCCCAAGTGGGGTGTTAATACGAGTGTCTCCTTGGCCAAATCCTGCTGGCCGTTCCCTTGCCTGTTGGTATGCTGTGAATGCATCTAGGGCACTCCATGCCTGGAGGCCAGCTCCCAAATATCCAAGCTCGTCTTTTATTTTACCAGAAAGGAATTACAGGAATCTGGTTTATTATTAGCAGAAAACGCAAAGTATTGAGGAAAACTTCAATTAGGAGTTAATGAGCTAACACTCAGATATTCTCTCTCTCTCTTTTTCTTTCTCTCTTCCTCTCATAAACACATACACACAGATGTGCATCCCATTAGAATATCTAATAGAAACAATTTAGGAACAACTGGTCTATGCCTTTCAACTAGGGGACTTGTTATTTTTCTTTTTTTATTAAATAATAACTGTGTACATTAATGCATTTATAGGGGACTTGCTAAATCTGCACTAATGCAGTAGCCACCAGTCACATGTTGACTATGTTTAAATTTCATGCAATCAAATTAAAGAAAGTTAAAAAAATTCAGTTTCTTGATTGCAGCAGACAAATATCAACTGCTGAATAGCCACACGTGGCTGGTGGCTGGCATGTCAAGCTGTGCCGATAGAGGACTCTCTGTTATCACAGAGAGATGTGGGCTAGGATAGAAAGGGATACTGTATTGATGTAAGGGGCCACCCTGCATATTCTTAAAAGAATGAGTCAGGTGCAGATATTTTGGTATAGAAAAGTCTCCCTTGTGTATTGCCAGGTAGACAAGTTACAAAACTTAATGATAGTAATTGTACTTAAAAAAAAAATGCAGAAAACTTCTAAATATGGATCAAAATTGTTCTCACAAAGTAATGAGAAAGTCTCTTGAATGTTATCGCAATCAGGTTGATGAAAATATCTCTGATTGTATCTGAAGCCCGTACACTGTACCCCATGACTGAATTATTGTACACAGACATGATTCAATAAAAAAAAAAAAAAAGAATGATTGAACTCATCGTATCCATTATTATAGGTATTATTGCAGTAAGAGCCATAGCACCTACTGCTGGAGTGGCCCTTCATCAAAGCATACAAATGGTTGATTTTGTTCAAAGTTGGCATAAAGACTCAGAAAGATTGTGGACTGCACAACAAAGAATAGATTCTGAAATCAATAATAAAATTAACTGATTTAGAGGAAGCTTTAGTTCTTTTAGGAGGTCAATTAGTTTACAAAGACAAATCAAATTACGTTGTGATTGGAATATTTCTTCTTTTTGTGTTACTCCTGTACCTTGGAATAATTCTCATTCCAGCTGGGATAATGTGAAACACCACCTTTTATCTCAAACAAACATCACTGCTGAAATTAATGATTTACAACAACATATTTCTGATACTTTTGCTAAACAATTACAATCTATTACAGGACACGAAATTTTGCAAAGTATTTCTGATAGTATTGCTAATATTTCACCTTTTTCTTTTACAAAAATCTTTCGAGTACTACTATAATCCTTTTGCTTATTATTTGTGCCCTTTTATTTCTTTGTATAGCATGAAGAAGAGCCACCCAGAGAGAATGACTATTGAAAAAGACAAATGCAGTTTTCTCCCTAATCCTAAGCAAGTCAATTTTTAAAAACAGAAAGGGGGAAATATAGAGGATTAAACATCATACTTACTACAACAGCCACCAAAATCATAACTCATCTGAGGAATTACTGAGAACAAGATATTATCCTGGCAAGCCTGGAAATCTCTTGTGACTTGGAAGGCAAGCCACCAAGTAATTTTGTAATCCTGGAAGAACAAAGGTCAATCCTGTAGTAGTAAGGCTAATGTTAAACATTAAGCATTTTATGGCAGTTCCTTGAAGGATTAGTGGAGAAAAATTCTATGTAGTATTTTTGAAGATCATTTCCCTTACCACCCTTGAAGATCATTTCCTTGAGTACATACTTTTTTGGCACTTATGAGATCATCTCCCCAAGCACACAGCCCCTGCATGTCTTTGCTTAGTAATCTTTCTGCCAATTATGTATGTTGTCAATAAAAGGACTCTGCAAGAAGAGTCAGTGCTATCCTGCACTTATGGTTAGCCTTACTTCTTGCAGCGTGGACTGTCAATCTGTGTCTCGGTGATCATTTACGTGGTCATGACAGAAACTACTGCCAATATTGTAATGAGAAAATTCAGCAATATCGAAACACAGGTAAAGGTATACAATGCATTTATATTCCCAAATCAAGCCAAGTTGTTTCAGTCATATGTCTCCTCAAGGAGCCTTTATCTGAAACATTGCCAAACCCATATCTAGTCCAAATTTGATGTGCTTCCTAAGGAATATGGAAATAAACTCCAGAAACAAAATCCAATTCAATATTTATTCTGTGAAGTTTTGATTTGGTTCAGGGACCATACTAAGGGGTCCAGAAGACGACATGTGGTTCTGAGGCTACTGGTTCTCCAATTCCAAGACCATTGCTAAGGATCAAGGTGGATATATTTAAGGGAAAATTTTTCTTCTCTTCTGCCAAGTCACAAGCAAAGCAGGTAACAAAATAATCATCTTCCCAATCAGTCAAGGATTTTGATCAAATTACCAAAAATAAAAATAGAATTTATTTTAGAAGGGATAATCTGAAAAGGAAGAACCTAATTAATGCATTTTGATATTTAATGTTTGATCTTTACCAACTACTTCAATTGAGTTTCTCCAAAAATTAGTCTTAACTACCTAACATTAAAACTAACATGTCTTAATGTGCCAGATACTAACTTTTATTGCATCAAGAATAGAAGCCAAAAGTTAACATAATACATTTTTATATATTCTGCTCTTTTATTTTCTTGGTTACAAATAAAAACTATGATAAATCTTTAGAAAAACAATTGATTTGATATATAAAAATATGTGCTTGAAAGGTTTCATTTGATTCAAAGGAAACACAATAACTTAAGTATGTAGTGAACTAATCCCTAAAAACCTGAAGTTGAATTACTTTTTTCAAGAAATCTTAGGGAGTGTATCTAATATTTTCTTAACTTTGTTGCCTCTTGTACAGGCATACCTTGGTGATACTGCAGGTTTAGTTACAGACTACCAGAATAAAGCCAGTATCACAATAAAAGAGTCTCACACACACTCTCAGAGCATAAGCAAGGAGCAGCGGTGGTTCTGATGTGACGGAGGCAGAGAAGTGCAGGATGCAATGCTTGCTACACCTCAAAGAGGCTTGGTGGTGGTGGCCCCTGCGAGGATCCCTGCCCCGGCCTCCACCTCCAGGACCAGGAAACTGTGAGGCTGGGTCCAGTCCTGGTTCCACCCCTCACTGCCCTGTAAGCCCAGACTGTGATGGTGATAGCTGGGGTGATGGACTCTGGGCAGAACCTCTGTGGTTGCTGAACTGTAACAGGGGAGAAAACTCTGGGTGCTCGACTAAGAGGACATGACTCTAGCCACAGCAGGAGGGACTCAAACGGGCCTTGTTTGTTGGCGTGGGAAGGAGAACAAAGAGGCACCTTCTAAGCATAGCATCTCTGGGGTGCTACATGTTAGTGCTTCTAAGACAAGTTCATCCACCCAGACACCTCACTCTTGTGACATATGTGACCCCAACTTGAAAGATATTTTGCACCTGGATGAACACCAGGGAACACACCGTGGACTGAAATCTCACACATGCAGGGCATTTTAGAGACAGCTCTGGTTCAGTGCAAACATGCACCAGCAGTGTTACAGTGTAGAGAAACCCTTAAGAAGGCACGAAGGCCAGGCCTCATTTGTGAAGAACCTCACCTGTCAGAGAAGCCCTTGATGTATGAAAAGGACAAGAACTTCCCAGCTAGTTTGGGTAATAACCAGCAAAAGGCCTCTCATTGCAAAAGGAAGATGTCCAGAAGCACTGATAATAGGGAAAATTGTCACATTGAACAATTGCATTATAAGTGCAGTGAGTGTGGGGAAATGTTCAGCCATGAGGTCACAGTTGTCCAGCACCAGACAATCTATACAGGAGAAAGACCTTATGAATGCAGTGAATGTGGGAAAACCTTCAGTCAAAAAGACAACCTTACTCTGCAAAAGAGTTCATGCTGGAGAAATACCTTATATGTTCAGTGAGTGTGGGGAAATGTTCAGCCACGAAAACACACTTGTCCAGCACCAGACAATCAATAATGGAGAAAAGCTTATACGTGTAGCAAATGTGGCAAAGCTTTCAGCCAAAAAGTGACACTTGTCCAGCACCAGAGAATCCATACAGGAGAAAGACCTTATGAATGCAGTGAATGTGGAAAAACCTTCAATTGAAAAGACAACCTTACTGTGCAAGAGAGAGTTCATGCTGGAGAAATACCTTATAAGTGCAGTGCGTGGGGGAAATACTTTAGCCATCAATTCAGCCTAATTGTACACCAGAGAGTTCACTATGAAGCAAGGGCTTACAAGTGCAATGATTGTGGGAAAGTCTTCAGACACAAATTTACAGTTGCTCAGCATGACAGCATTCACATGCCTACAACTTAAGCTCCCACCTCAACTGACATCAGAAAGTTCACACTGCTGGCAGGCTTTAGGTACAAGATGACCCATCAGTCAGAAGTTGAACCTCAAATATTTAAACATTCATAGGAGGAAGGTATCTTATGAATGCCAAGTACACAGGAAGCTTCTAGAGAACGTGTCACACTTTTTGACCTGCTCAGGTTTCTTGACAGAGTTATGTCACTGTCCGTGTTTATGGGTAAAACCATGTTAATTCTCATCAGCTTGGTCACCCTAACATCTTTATAGAAGGCAGGACTTTGTACTCTCTCCAGTCTCCTAGAGAGAATCATGAGAAACTTGAGTTTACTGTGGGTCTTTGTTCCTTCCTCTATCTGTCTGGTATAGTTTGGACGTGACCCATCTTGAGCCAAGAGGAGCTGAGCTGTATTAAGCTAGTAGCTTACTGAGGTTAACTTTCTTCATGGGCATTGTTGGATGTGACACTTGGGATGGGTAATTTTCCAGTCTCCATGTCACCCAGCCTAAGAAAGTACTTGCTTTATATTTCTCTGTTTGTGATAATAAAGGCCTTATAGTTTAAGCTACAAAAGAAAGAGAGACACAGATTTTGTTTTCCAGTGAATAGAAAAGTTACCTTTGCACCATATTATAGCTGTATTATAGTATATATAAGTGTGCATAGGATGTTTGAAAAATCATTGCATATACCTTAGTTAAAACTACATTATTACTACAATAAGCTAATCATCATCAGCCTTTACTGAACCTTCAAAAGTCAAAATCTTTTTGTTGTGGGAGGGTTTGCCTTGATGTCTATAGCTGCTGACCGGCATAGTGGTTGTTAAAGGTTGGGGTGGCTATTTGTAATTTCTTAAAATAATACAACAATAAAGTTTATTGTATTGATTAACTCTTCTTTTCATGAAAGATTTCTCTGTGGCATGTGATGCTATTTTTATCATTTTATCTACAGAACTTCAAAATTGGAGTAAATCCTTGCTAGCTTTGCTGCTACTATATAATAGTCAAAGTCAGCGGTTCTTAACCTGTGGATTGTGACCGGTTTGGGGGTTTCCTTCATATCAGATATTTACATTACGATTCATAGCAGTAGCAAAATTATAGTTATGAAGTAGCAACAAAAATAATTTTATGGTTGGGGGTCACCACAACATGAGGAACTGTATTAAAGGGTCGCAGCATTAGGAAGATTGAGAACCACTGGTCTAAGTAGTGTTACCATGTTCACCATGTTCACATCATCTTCACCTGAAGTAGATCCCATCTACAAAAAACACTTTGCTCAACCCTAAAAAGTAATGCCTCATCCCTTCAAATTTTATCATTAGATTACAGCAATTCAGTCACATCTTCATGTTCCAGTTATAATCCTACTTCTCTGGTTGTTTCTACCATTAAACTTTGAACCCCTCTAAAGGGGGGGGGAAGAGTTGTATTTTCCAAACTCTTTTTATGTTGATAATTTGATTGCCCCCCCATGAATCATGAATATTCTTAATGGTATCTAGAATGGTGAATTATTTCCACAGTGATTTCAATTTACTTTTCCCAGATCCATAAGAAGAATCACTATCTACGGCAACTATAGCCATGCAGAGTATACTTAAATCTTGAAAGTCAAGTTTGTTCTATGGGTTACAGAATATATGTTGTATTAGAAGGCATGAAAACATTAATCTCCTTGTACATGTCCTTACAGCTCTTGAGTAACAAGGTATATTGCCAATGAGAAGCAAAATTTTTAAAAGTATCTTTTTGTTCAGCAGTAGGTCTCAGAACTGGGCCTAAAATATTCAGTAAGTCATGCTATAAACAGATGTGCTGTCATCCAGACTCTGATGTTTTCAGAGCCTAGGTAGAGAAGATATAGCATAATTATGAAGGGCCTTAGGACTTTCAGAAGACAAATAACCATTAACTTCAACTTAAATTCATCAGCTCCAATAAACCCTAACAGAGTCAGCCTATCCCTTAAAGCTCTGAAGCCAGACATTGACTTCTCTTTAGGTATGTCAGTGTTAGATGACATCATCTTCCATGATAAGGCTGTTTCATCACTGTAGAGTTTCTGATGTTTAGTGTAATTACTCTTATCTATGATGTTAGCTAGTTATTCTGGATAACTTGCTACAGCTTCTGTATTAGCACTTGCTGCTTCAAACTGCAAATTTTATATTAGAAAGATGGCTTTTTTCCCTTAAGCCTCATGAGCCAACCTCTGCTTGCTTCATACTTTTCTTCCGTAGCTTTATTTTGCCTAAGGGGTTAGAGAGGCCTATGAGAGAGAACTGGGGAATGGCTTGTTGGCAGAGTCGTAGTAACATACACGGTATTTATCATTTAAGTTTGGTTTATGTGAGCGTGTTTTGTGGCACCCCAAAATACTTACGATAATAACATCAAAGATCACAGATCACTATACAGATATAATAATCATAAATTTGAAATATTGTGAGAATTACAGAAACATGACAAAGACACACAGTGAACACAGGCTTTGGAAAAATAGCACAGATAGATTTTCTATATGCAGGGTTGCCAAAAACCTTCGCTTTATAAAAACCACAGTCTCTACAAAGCACAATAAAGTGAGGCACAGTAAAATGAGGTATGCCTTCTTAATTTCCTGAGGCTGCTGTACCAAACTACCATAAAGTGGGTGATTTCAAACAACAAAAATTTGTGTGCCACACCTTTTGGGGGCAAAACTCGATTGTAAG
>CAUYRH010081624.1:0-10736 GCA_963574655.1 Perodicticus potto
AATATTTTCCCATACATCTTAGTTGCAGTACTTTTCCTCCATACATCTTTGTCTCAGAATTCTCTCCCCCTGCCATTGTTTAAAAGTCAGTCTGGGGATAATCAGTTCATTTCCCAGGCCCAGGAGTTAGTCAAGCAAGAAGTTAGTACTTTCCCATCTGTCTTGGGAGTGAACCAGACTTACTCCATTTTGTTGAGGGCTTGCAGCCCAGGAATTTGCCAGGAGTTAACCGGTATTTTTCTACTTTAGCCTAGACAAAGTTTCGATAAATTCAAGCTGAAATTTAAGGTAAAGGACGAAATAGTTATGGGTAAAGTTATCCAAGGAGTCAGAAATGCACTATTTTCTTTGAAATTGCTGGAGAAGACACGTGTTTAGTGGCAGGTGGTTGGAAAAGTAAGTAGCTAGCAATTCCTTTTGAAGATACAAAAAAGAGAAGTGAAGTGCAAACTTTTGTAGATTGGCTGTATCTCAGAAGGGGTACAATTTTGCTGTTGTGTAGCACTTTCTTATAAATAGTTTGAGGTCAGGGCTGCGCTCAAGTTGTTCTGGGACCTATTGGAATTTTGTTTTCTTAATCCTCCTGTCTCCCAGGCAGGCCACTTAAACCAAGAACACTTAGCCCTGTGCTTTCTTATGATCGAGATTCACCCTGCTTTGTGGCCCTTTGCGGTGGCTGGAGTGCCGGGTAAAGGCTCAGCCTTTCCATTGGGATACAGAGGAGACCATTTACTCTGGCAGTTTGTTTATTACTCGTACACACCTGACAAGTGTACTTAGGGCTCAGGGTTTTTTGTGCCCCATTTCTCGGCATATATGTGACCTTGGAGGGAAAGAAAAAAAGATGATTTAGAGCTAATTGTGTTCTCGACATTTTGAAAACTATGACTGAATAAAAGAGGTCATTTTATTATGAATATTGGTTTGCAAAGTGGATCAAGCTTTCTTTCTTTCCTTATAATTTCAGGGAGGGATTCGTTCCCAGGGAAACATTTTGGTCTCCCACAGTATGATCCTTAATGTTGACAAGGATCTGGCTCCAAAAAGGCAGCCGGCAGGCTTGAAGGGCTTTAGACTGTCATCAAGAAAATGTCCCCTGAGTTTGCAAGAAGCAGGTGTCATCTGAGAATCTCTGGGATCTAGGCCTAAGCTACATTTGTAGTGGCCCCTAATTAAACTCATTGGTGGTGGCTAAAGTCATTTCAGAACCAGCCTCTCCAAAGTTGTATATATTACATCAGTGGCTTTCAAAGCTTACCCTGGGGCCATGAAGGAGCATGTAGGGTCCCGGGAGGGTCTGGGCCAACCCAGCTTCTACCCAGACTGCTTGGTTGTCCCATACCCTACGCGTTGGACTTTCAAGAGTGTGAAAAATAGGAAACTAATCACAAATTAATGTTTAGGTACTTTGGCACTCCTGGCTCTAACATTTCTGGTTTCAGCTATTCCAAGCCAACTTGTAGCATATAATAATCTGTAATTTTGCTAAGGCACGAGTTTGAATAGCACTGACTGCAAAGCAGGTGGTTGACCACGTACCACTTAGCTGGCTGAGTCAGCCTGATCGATGCTGTTATCCATGCGTCCACTCAGCCTTTTCCTCATCATTGCATACCTGTTGTAGGGGACAAATTATATACCATGATGAAATTTGCAGGTTGAGGATTTTGTAATATCTAAGATGTGTCCCTCACAAATGTCTCAGGTCTTCCAAAAAAAGGTCCAAGACTCTGGACAGCTGATGGACTGCTGGTGCCGTGCCGTGAGATGTGTGTGTGAGGTGTGTTCTAGGATGTTCCATGCTGCTTCACCTCTTGGTCATGTGAGGGAATTTTGTGTAGGGTCTAGATGCCGTACCCATTAGCTCGTAAACACTGCGAAGGGAGAGCTTCTCTTATCCCCACCCCTGGCCAGTTCTTCTGAGGAATATGATATACGGAAAGCCACCATCAAGAAAACTACATCACATCTCCTTCTAGCCTTTGCTTTTGGATCTAAGACAAATGTTCCTGCGACTGTGCTGTGTTCATAGGAAAAGAATATCTATTAGTGGTTTAGTAATTTGGATCACGTTTGGAATACTTTGTGAGCTTGTTAAAATAAGACACTGTGCCTTCCTGAAAACTGTTAATCTGTTTAAAAGAAAAAGGCACTCAATTCAGCACAGCCTTTCACTGATGTCTCTGTTGCTACCCGAAGCAGTCCCAGGCTCCGTGATTACTAGGCAGGCGCCTTAGGTGAGTCGTCCTCGCACTTGGGTTTTACTGATTAGTGTGATTGCTGACACTGCATTGTGCCCAGTCTGTGGACATGGAACCCCGGATTTCGTCAGAGTCGTCTTAAGAGCTCTTGTGAGAGGAAAGCTGTGATAAATGAAAACAAATTGCCTCTTGACAGGCACCCCACGAAGGTGGGCACAGAAGCATCTTCTAGTCCCAGTCTATACACATGGGGTAATGTCACTTACCTTCCTGGCAATTCTTTTAAACAGCCAAATCCCACTTCTGAATGCTTTTTTTGTAGGTCGGAGATAAAGCAGATAGGTGCAAAGTAACATCTGCTAGAGGCTGCCTAGGCTCCCCACGGGGGGCCCCTGGTGTGCAGGCTGGGTGGGATCCCCACAGGAGCCTTTCTGGCTGCCTGTCCTCTCTAAACCTTGTACCTCCCAGGGCTGTGGCTGGGTGTTCCTCTCTTGGGTATTAAAGGGGTCACCTTTTCCTCCGGCTGCATTTCCTGGCACCTCAGAAAAGTGAATGGCTTGTCATTTCCTTTACTAAATCATGTCAGTTCTCTGCCTCTAATTCAGTTTGCAAATTAGTTTCTGCAACCATTAAAAAAAAAAAAATAGCATCTGCTCAAATGAGCGGCTCTCCAGTCTCTCCAATTCAGCTGTGAAGACAGCTGAGGACACCAGATTGAGTTTGCTTTTAGCAAACTGGATATATGGAAATCGAAATTTCTTTAAAAATGGATGATTGTTCACTTTTCAAAAGGTTCCTTGCCTTACAAAAATGATTCACAATAGGATCTCTTCAAACACTAACTCCTTCCAGCACGCTAAAATAAGATTTAATTAATATCCCGAGTTTCTAGAGCATACTTCATGCATAAAGATAGCATGCCTATAAAAAATCCTGAAAGTCTTTTAAAGTTAACCTTTAAAATTACTAAAAATTTTGTCTGATGGGTTCAATTCTACTTAAAAATATGTAGATAGTTTTCACTCTAGCCTGGACGAAGGGATGAGTGCATCCTGCCAAATGATGGTTTGAACGGGACAAATTTAAAAACAAGGGCAGTGTATCATGTGACCTGCCACACATTAATCTGACAGTGTCTGTTCTGGGAAACCTAAAGTTAACCCTTTTGACCTTGAAACCAGAAGGAGAGCTATGGAAACGTTCATGTAAAATTCATTCATTATAATCAGGCCCCAGTCTGAAGGCCTCCAAGCGGTGATTCCATAGCCCATGGGGTAAAAGTCATGGGGATTTTGGACAAATGGTTCAAAACGATTGCTGGCTGAGCGGGGAGACTTGTCTCTTCCGGGATAGCTGTTCAGCATCATTGCCCTTTCATTCATTCAGTCCTTCACTTAGTGTTGAATGGCCATTAAGCCCCATGCCCAGAACTTGGATCTTACCAAAGCCCATTCAGACATTGACCTTTCCCTCATGGAGCTTGCAGGCTGCTTTTCCCATCCTGTGAGCACAGTGGGTTGTCATAAGGGTACAAAATGGCACCTCTGGCACCTATCTTTGTCTTCCTTCTCTTACAATTTCTTATCCTTTCTCCCAACTCACCCTCCAAAGTTCAGGGTGTTAGAGGACAGAATTGTCGGGTCAGTTCACCCTCCTAAGTTCAGGCTGTTAGAGGACAGAAGTGTCAGGTCAACTCACCTTCCAAAGTTCAGGGTGTTAGAGGACAGAATTATCAGGTTATGTGTAATCAAAAACACGGATGGGGTGTGGCTTTCTATGAACTGTTCACAGAAATTCTTTGTTTTTTCCTTTACCTGGACAAGGGCATGAGCATGACTTTTTCTTGAGACACAGTCTCACTCTGTTGCCCAAGCTAGAGTGCCATGGTGTCATCATAGCTCACAGCAACCTCAAACTTGTGGGTCCAAGTGATCCTCTTGCTTCAGATTTCTGAGTAGCTGAGATGACGGTGCCTACCACGATGCTCAGCTGGTTTTTCTGTTTTTAGGAGAGACGGGTCTGGGGTTTCGCTGTTGCTCAGTTTGGTCTTGAACTCTTGAAATCAAGTAATCCAACCACCTGGGCCTTCGGAGTGGATGTTTTTTTTAATAGGTATACTGATTCCCAGTTGCTTGTGGTGACTTTCTCATCCTAGCATTAATGGCCCAGAGAGGAAGGGAGAATGTCGAGAGGTAGAGGAGGATGGAGGCGGCTTGTTTGGTTGTCAGGGCTGGGGACTGGATGGAGATTGGGAGTGTCCTGACTCTCTGCTGGCCTGGGAAGGGTAGAGTATGTGGTTAGTACAGTCACTGAACCCTAATCCTTAAGACGTTGAGGGGGCAGTGGCCTCTCCAGTTCACTTTTTCAGTTAATCAGAGAGGCGCTCACAGTCAAGGGGGAAGTGAGGATGTGAATAGGGCTCTGCCGGAGGCCTGGACCAAGGGAGACTGGCGCCTGGACAGCCTGAGCCACTGGGAAGGCCTTGCAGAGGAGGAGGCCATTAAGCAGAGGATTGCAGTGGCTGACTGAGCCCTATCAGGGTTGAGCAGACAGCGGAGGCTTCCCAGGCAGAGGGAGTGGCAAACCTCAGCCTTGCTCCTCTAACCCCAGGATCAGTGAGCATCTCTGCTGTCCCCCTCATCCCAGGGCTGGTAGAGGAAGAGTGGCTACCTGTCCTGCCTTCCCTGTGATGGACACTCACACAGCCTCTTCCTTCATCCCCACGTAGCCTCGGCGGTGGTGTTAATCTCTAGTTTACAGTTGAGGGAACTCAGAGTGGCTGAGGAACGTCCTAACAAAGAACAAATCTGAAGGTGCAAACCCAACGCATCTGAGCACAGCACCCTGTGACCAGTGTGTGGAGCTGCCCCTAACCTGGCCTTGCTGAAGGGCTCTGCCAGGCCCTGAGACCCTGCAGCCGGGCCTGTGCCTTCCTCTCACCTGCTCACAACCCTGGACTCCAACACCTAGGGAAACAGTTCAATCCATCGTGGTCCCAAAGTCCACATCATATTTGGATTGTTCATGCCAAGTGACATAATTTTTTGGATATAGTATCTGAGATGTTTGATTTAAATGAATGAGGGACATTGTAGGACCAAGAATCAGAGCATCAACTAGATTGTCAGTTATTGTGTGTCCCCAAGCAAGCGTGGAAGCACTGAGCTTCAGTTTTCTAATTTAAAATGAGAGGTTTGTGCCTTACAGTTCCCAAGGCCTGGTTTAGCTGATATGATCCCTCTTTTCATGACAGTGGCATTAAGTAGCTTCTTTGGGGACTCCCAAGGGTTGTGCATGATTCACGTGTAGACATGAGCAGGAGACACGATCTCAATTTAACGGAGGAGCCCTGGGTATACCCCATCATAGCAATCAACTTCCCCAATAGGAAGTACTTGCCTGTGTTTAATTGTTCTTACACTTGTTACTTGGAAAGACATGACTTCATGTTGTTCTAATGATCTAATGGGATGTAGCCCCACACATTTTAAGTAGGTTTTTAACTGCAGAACAATAAAACATTTAGCAAATTGTGCTGGAACGTGTCTGCACACACTGACACTTTCAGCTCTGCGCCAGCTGCCCAGCTCCCATATGGGCTGACCAGTGTGACCAGCTGGGCGAGGCAGACGGGGCTCTGGCATCTGGGACTAAGTGGCGTCTTCCCTTCCACATGGCAGGATGGGCCGGCTGAGGCTGGGAGCAGAACATGTTTTGGAAAAGATTCCTTCTCAATCACCTTCTTAATTAGCCTACTGGTGATTGATCGGATAGCATTGGGGTGGGGGGCAGATCTCCCCTTCCCCCACCCCATGTAGATTTTCTGTGCCCTGGCTTTTGAATGAGGGGAGAACAGAAGAGGAGGACATCGCGATTCCAGCTGTGGGCTGTGCTGATCACTGGCAGCTAGGATAAGAGGGTTACCAGGAGGCAGGGTGGAGACCATTTAAAAGGGTGGGGTCAGAGCCCCCGTGTGGGTTTGGTCTCTCCACGTGGTCCTTCCCAGCTGTAATTCAGAGGTGATTCTGATACTGTCCTCGATTTACAGCCTGCTGGGCCAGGTCCTTTGAAAGTCGATTTGGGGAGAGAAAATGCTAACCTGACCACAGGCGCTTTTAGGGTAGAACTGAAGTCAACTCAATTTCTGTTTCTTCATGCAGTTGGCCTCTGTTCTCTGTCCTTTAAAAAGCCATTCATTGGCCCTTACTCCTTCCCTCTTCTGTGACCTCTTACCGTTGACCTGGAAGCCTGCCCACTCTTCCTGCAGCCGGGCCCCTGCGAGTAAGAGAGGAAGTGGCTGTTCTGAAAGCTTGTGGGGCGTCCCGTGATCCTGGGTGCTGGTGGGCCACGGTGCGGGGTGGCTGCCCAGACATCTGGTTGTCGGGGTACCTGGGGGGAAGCAGCCTTTGAGAGGAAAGGCCCTTAGCTTGCAGTCCAGTCTCTGCCACATTCTAGGTGTGGAAGCTGCCCCCAGTGTCACAGCAACTGGAGCACTCATGAATACGAAAGACTCTGAAAACTAAAGCACTCTCCAGGCAGAAGCTGCTGGGCCTGTTATCCCTGTGCCTTTCGTGTATAGTTGTTAATACCCACCTTCTCCAGTGATGAATCATTTCACATGCACTTGTCGCAATGCCAGTGGGCACCTAGCTACTAAATCACCTGAGAGAACTATGGTCATAAAAACATCTGCCAGGATTTCATAATAAATTATACATACAGTTTGTTTTTCAATTCATTTGTCCAGACAGAAATATTTATTTCTCTTGGCAACAAAGCAACACACCAATTTCATCTGTGCTAATGTATGTGCATGTGTTTCCAGAGCATGCTTACGGGCGCTCACCCCATGCTTCGAGTGAATTTGCGGCTGTGTCTTCTTGCTCCCACACAAAAGCTGATTTGCTGTGGACAACAATCCTATCCTGGCAAATCTCGTCCAGGTCTAGAAAATGGCTCCGTACCTTCAGTGTTGTACCTAGTGAGAGTCAAATGATTGAACTTTGTTTTCATTGTTTTTTTCTTTCTCGGGTAGCTTTTAAGTCAGGTCAACTTTTAAATTTGACGGATAAACCCATCAGCGAAACACTTAGAAAAATGCAAAGTTATAGATGATATTTTGGTGCCAGTTTTGTGTGGCTCATTAACGCTTTTCACAAAGTTGGGTCTTGCCCTATGCCAAAAGCACGGGAGAAAGAAGAGATACTATTCAGCCACCTTCCTTGTCACACGTGATAGCCAGGATGCCTTAAAAATATATACTAAATATAAGGCTGGGCACAGTGCCTCACACCTGTAATCATAGTACTCTGGGAGGCCAAGGCAGGTGAATTGCTTAAGCTCACAAGTTTGAGACCAGCTTGAGCAAGAGCAAGACCCTGTCTCTACTAAAAATAGAAATACTAGCTGGGCATCGTGGTGGGCACCTATAATCTCGGCTATTCAGGAGCCTGAAGCAGGAGGATTGTTTGAGCCCAAGGTACTGAGGTTACTGTGAGCCATGATGCCATGGCACTCTACCCAGGGTGACAGAGTGAGACTCTGACTCAAAAAAAGAAAAAAATATATATAATAAATATATGTCAAATATTAACATACACTATAATGTATGGTATGATATAACAAATAATGGTTGTTTTGCCATTGTCTTAAGTTCTACTAGCCATAGAGGTGTAGAGAGCAAATCAAAATTGCTAAATACAGTTTTTCAGTAATTGGAGTTTGCCCTTCTGTTACTAAGTAGAATCATCTGTCCAAAAATTCCAAATATTTAACCTAATTCCTGTTGTACCTTTGGTAGTTGTAAAAAAAAAAAAAATCACATGAAATTTTCCAGCCCCAATTCTTTATAAAAAGTTTGTTGAGGTAGTTTAGCATTCTGGTTCAAGGCATTATTTGGGGGGTCAGACTCCCCATGTTTAGTTCCCAACTCTGCTATCAGATGTGTGCCGATTTAAACCAGTCAGTCCAACTCGTTAAATGTAACGGATAGTGTGCTCTTACAGAACACTTCTGTGTTGCTATACTTACTAATATATTTTTCAGCTTTTATGTGATTATTTCTTAATTTAAGAAAGACAGCAGGGACAAAAAGTGACACTTCTTAGTCCTCAAGACGGCAAAAGGTGTGAAAACATGGAAATGTGTCATGTCAGAATTTTACACCAGCTTAATCACAACTATCATTTAAGAAGATTTTCATGGACTTCAGATGCTAATAGATGTTTTGAGATTTCAGTTTAGAGCTGGTTCTCAGCCCCTAACTGAACTAGGCGCATAGCAGCTGCTTGCAAGGCACAGACTGAATGGCTGTACCTGCTTGTGCTCTATGAGGAGGTAAGAAGGCAGGACCACGTGAGCCTATTGGAAGTTAGCTCGATGGCTGCCTCTTTAGAAATCATCTGTTGGAGTCCTTTCAGTCTATATGTGAGGGAACCAAGGCCCCCCAAAGTTAGGTGACTAGGTTAGTCATTGGCACAACCACTTCTGGAGCCTGAGTCTGCTGACTTCTAGGACAGGGCTCCCTGCTGAACCGTCCCAGCATTAGGAGAAAAATGAACCCTGCATAACCCCATTCTTCCTGCTCTATGGGAAGAAGACGTGGCATTTTAGAGCAGAAAATTCATCAGACATTGAAACATTTGCTGTTGTATTGACACCAGCTCGTCTTTAGGGATTATCTTGGAAAAAAACTAGGAAAAGTTGTTCCATTGACCAGTGATGACCAGTTATTGTTCCTTTTGTCAACAGGCAAGATGATGATGAATGAAGTCCTGGCAGCTTCCTGTATCCCAGGCCTTGTAGAAATAAATGAGACAGACGTGCTCCAAAGTTCTAATGTGCATCACATCGGATCTTGTTTAAGGAAGCATTAAAAGGAACCCGCCGTTACCTATTGAGAAGGCTCTGTGCTCTCAGGCATTGTTTCTGATTGAATCCAGAGGTTGCAAGCATGCCTCCCTGTATTACCTGTTGGAGCAGGTTTAATTTTATAAATTTTAAACACAAACTCTATGAGTTTCTAGTTCATAATTGTTCTTTTTGAGGATCCGCTCAGATGAACAGTATCGCATCTATAACAGATACACACTTCCACAGGAGTGGAATTGATTGGAATATCAGTGGCAACAAAACTCCACCTGTAGCGTCATCCAGCACCAGTGATGGAAAGGACAGATTGCAAGGAAGCCCTTCCGGGGAAGAAGTCAGGTTGTGTTGGACCTACAGATTACTAGAACCGTAGCAGCTTTTTTTCTTCAACACAATCTGTATAGACCGTGTAGAACTTGGCTGGTGGCTTTAATCCATTATTACTGGGTATGTCTTTGGACATTCTCAAACACTGAAAGTCTTAAGCTTTCATTTAAAAAACAAAACAAACAACAAAAAAACCCTTAAATACAGCGTTGAGAAAGCCCAGGGTTCAAGACAGTCTTCCGAGGATGTCACTACAGCCTTCCCGTCATCCCCTCCTTACAACAGTTACCTAGGTGGTAGGCCCAAAGCCTTGTGGGAGAATAAGGAAATGAAAATGAACAGGCATTATTACACTGCATTGTAAACATACTTTATAAGTACATTTCTTAATAGCTTCTTATTCAGGCAGAGATTATAAAAGTTTGCTGCAAGTTTCCAGACCAGGATTTGTGTTGTGGAAATTATCAGTGTTCACAATACCTGCAGGGAAAAAAAATACGGAAAAAACTCAAATATGGGCACTCTTTACACCCAAAAGAATATTTTTATCATTCTTTTATTTGTTTTGGCTCTGTCAAAAATTAAAGTGCTTGGAATGCTGTAGTCTGTGGTCTCTTGAAATTTGATCAGTGAGAACTAACACTTCCACAGTATGCTGTCACTTGGACATTCATAATAAAAATGGAAACTGATTTTGGTGGTTAGTCATTTATTTTGCTCTGTAGCTTAGTGCATCTTTTGTGGTTCATCTTTGTCTAGCAACTGAGCAATTTTATTGCCATATGTACAGAGAAGCAGACATATGCCTTTCACTGTCTCTTGCATTGAATCATTGTTTTCTATATTTGAACAACCACTCTTTACATTTCTTGAAATCCAAGATATTTTTGAACGTCAAGGTGTTTTTGAATGTGCATTCTACAACATGGATTAAAGATAATTCCTGAGGGTTAAGCCTAAACTTTTGAGTTTTTGATTACTTTGTATTTTCTATTAAATTGCTTATAATAATAATTATTTCTTTTGAGACAGAGATCTCACTCTGTTGCCCTGGGTAGAATGCTGTGGTGTCACAGCTCACGCAGCTTCTGACTCCTGGGTTCAAGTGTTCCTCTTGTTTCACCCTCCCAAGTAGCTGGCACTACAGGCGCCTGCCATGATGCCCAGCTGGTTTTTCTATTTTTAGTAGAGATGGGGTCTCACTCTTGCTCAGGCTGGTCTTGAACTCCTGAGCTCAGGCAATCCACCTGCCTAGGCCTCCCTGAGTGCTAGGATTACAGGCAAGGGCCACCATGCCCGGTTGCTATAATTATATTTTTTATTAAAAAGTAGAAAACT
>CAUYRH010081628.1:0-13861 GCA_963574655.1 Perodicticus potto
TGTCAAAAGTGCCATCTTTTTCACAGATGTTTAAGACATGATTTAACATTTTAGTTCCTATTCCTAGCCTTCGGTAAGGTGCCAGACATCCTAATGTCATGATGTAAAGTCTCTTCTGGTTCTGTGAATGATCCACCCTACAGCATACCGCACCTACAGCAATATCATTGAAATAGGCAAGTTTTGCTAATTCGCCAACCTCCAGCACATCCTTGTAGAACTTGTCATTGTAGCCGACTGGAAAGATGACCTGGTTCAATATCTTCAACTGTTTAATATTGTGTGGTGTTACATCTCCCAGCTCGATCCGGCCTTTCATTTTCCCTGCCTACTGAGGCCGTTGTTACCGCTGATATCAATGCCACTGTCGTAGCTGCCCCCAGCTCTCCGTGCCCTTAGCTTGGGCTACCAACCCCGAAAGCTGGCCTCCTCACCTTGGACAAGGAGCTGAGCAGGTGACCAAGGCTGCAAGAGGCAAGTGCGGCCCTGAATCTCCCGAGGTGGCAGTGGTGTCTCCTGCTGTCACACTGGTGCAGCCGCTTCTCCACACGTGCACACAGGACTCTCAGCTCCTGCCCACTGCAGCCGCCAGCCAGCCCAGGCGCTGCCTGTATAGCCGGTCTTGATGTGGCAAATTTCCTCAATGTTTGCGTATCAGTAAAAGATTAGATTTCTCCATCAATTTTAAAGCTTAGCTTAGTGGGATATAGAATTCTAGGCTGGAAATTGTTCTGTTTAAGTAGATTAAAGATAGATGACCATTGTCTTCTGGCTTGAGTAGTTTCATTAGAGAAGTCTATGGTCACCCTGATAGATTCTTGCCCCTGTAGGTCAATTAGCACTTAACTCTTGGCAGCTTGCAAAATCTTTTCTTTTGTCTTGACTTTAGATAGATTCATCACAATGTGTCTTGGAGAAGCTCTATTTGAGTAGAGGCGACCAGGGGACCAATATCCCTCTGAAAGACATATGTCAGAATCTTTGGTGATATTTGGGAAATTTTCATTTATAATATTCTCTAGAATGGCTTCCACTCCTCTGAGGCACTCTTCTTCTTCTTCTGGGATACCTATAACTCGTATGTTTGAATGCTTCATAGAGTCCCATAATTCTTTCAGTGAATGTTCTGCCTTTTCTGCCTTTTGAACTGAGTTATCTCAACAGCTTATCCTCTACCTCTGAGATTCTTTCTTCTGCATGATCTAATCTGTTGTTGATACTTTCTATTGCATCTTTAAGTTCCCTAATCGATTGCTTCAGTTCCTTCAGCTCTGCTATAACCTTTCTATATTCTTCATATCTTTCATCTCTTATTTGATTCTGTTTTTGGATTTCTTTTTGGTTATTTTCCACTTTCTAAGCAATTTCCTTCATTGTTTTCATCATCTGTATTTTAAAATCCCCTTCTGTCATTTGTAACATTTCTTTATAGATGGAATCCTCTGCTGTAGCTACCGCACGGTCCCTTGAAGGGGTTGCTCTGGACTGGTATGTCATGTTGCCAGGATTTTTCTGCTGATTCTTCTTCATGAGTGCTTTCTTGTATCTGTTTCCTTGCCCTAATTTTCCTTTCACTTCCTCTTGCTCTTTAAGTTACTATACCTCTGGCCTAAAGTTTTAAGAAGTCCTTTTGGTATGGGACCAGAAGGAGGAGATTAAAGAGGACAAGAAGGGAAAAAAGATTTTAAAAAGAAAGAAAAAAGAGAAAGAAGAGGGGGTGAGTAAAAGGAAATACTGACAAAAAGAAGAAAGGCACTGAAAGAAGGAGACAGGAATAATATAGGTGTATAGTAGGGTACTTTGACCCAACCTTAAAAATCCACAACCTCTGGGGATGCTGGGTTGGGTGGTTCCCTTGTGGTCAACAGCTCTTTGCCAGCCTGATTAGACACAGTACCTCACCTCCACCTCCAGGTATACAGAAAGACAAAAATACTATAAATCAAACTGAAACAAACAAACAAAAACACTTATGGGATAAATTGGAGGAAAAAAACAAATAATACGGGAAGCAACACTGGCAAAAATGAAATTCTTATTGTTAAAGAAGGCAAAAATGGAAGATCATATTTAAACTAGAATAGGGGAAAAGAGAGAGAGAAAAGAACAAAATGGAAAACAAAAAGAAAAATGTGGAGGAAAAATGTTGAAATTAAGAAAAAAAACAAAACCCCCAAAACCAAAAAACCAAACAGTATAGATATCTTGCTAAATATTGTCCAGGCAACAGGTGATCTTCTAAGGTATGAGATGTTAATCACAATGTTTATACAGCTGTACAAGATGGAGACTGGAGGCCTCTGCTGATTTCTCAGACCCCACAGACTTGGGAGCCCAAATGTCTCCTCAGCCTGCTTAAAAGACACTCCAAACTGCGAACCTTGGCTAAGCAGAAGCTTTCCAAGGAAAGCACTTATCACTGGGATCTCTCCTGGCATGGCTGCCCACTTATCCAGTGTGCCAAAACCAGTCTCACTCTATGCCCCTGAGGGCGAAGGCTGTTAATCTGCAAAACACTTCCATCTCCACTCTTCCCCAGCATCTCAGTCCTTGCCTTTGGGCAACTCAGGCACTAGATTACTCACCCAAGGTCTCCTGGCTGATCCCCATGCTGCAACCTGCAGGGGCAGCTCCCTCACAGTAACTGTGCAAGCAGCCCACAGCTAAATGACATTAGCTCCTTTCTGGCTCAGTGGCTCAGTCCTGGGCCCCAGACAACACCTAAAGTCATCCACACACCTGCCCAAGATCTCCCAAGGCAGTTCAATTGAGTGTCCAAGTCCAAAAAAGCCAAAACAGCCCACACATCAGGCTTTTCAGAGACTGCCTGCGGTCTCACTGTTGCTATGGTTACAGCTGCGGGCAGCCTCTGACCCAACAAACGCACCTACCACTTGCCAGTTTTCCACTGCTTTTGTCCTCCTCGTGGGGTCCAGAAATCTCTCATTGACTCCCTGTGTCACCAAAGGGAAGTTTCTGGGCAGAACCCACCAGCCAGAAATGCCTGGAATCTTCTCTCCCCAATCTCACTGCGCCTGGTTGCACAGAAGCTGTTATTCGGCCGCCATCTTGCTCCCGTTCCCTGGTTGTTCCAAGTTTTTGACTTGTTTGCAGTTTTGTTTTCTTCTTTGCTTTTCTTTTTTGAGACAGAGTCTTATCTGTCTCCCTGAGTAGAGTGCTATTGCATCATAGCTCTCAGCAATCTCTAGCTCTTGGGCTCAGGTAATCCTCTTGCCTCAGCCTCCTAGCTGGGACTACAGATACCCATCAAAATGCCCTGCTAGTTTTTCTATTTTTAGTAGCAATAGGGTCTCACTTTTGCTCAGGCTGGTCTCAAACTCCTAGGGGCTCAGGTGATCCACCCACCTCAGCTTCCCAGAGTGCTGGGCTTGTAAGGTGTGAGCCACTGTGTCTGGTCTTGATTGCAGTTTTTTTTAAATGTGGTAAAATACACAAGTTATAAGGTTTATATCTTAACCATTTTTAAGTGTAAACTTTAGTGACATTAAGTACAGTCACATCTTGTATAACCATCACCACCATCTGTCTTCAGAACTCCTTTTATCCCTGTGGCCATTAAACAGTAACTCTCCATTTTCCCTTTGTTTTTGTGTGAACATAATTTAATACTCAGGAGGATTGCTAGCTCATATAGGAAACCATTTCTAAAGTAACTATACCATTTTGCATTCTTACCAGCAATGTATAAAAATTCCTAATGCTTTGCATCCTTGCTGGCACTTACTATTTATTGTATTTTTTAGGTCAGTCGTTCTAATAAGGACATAAAATCTAACTATTAATGTAAAAATTATATCAGAGTATACTTGGTTACAAAGATGGAAAATGGACAGGTCAATCTGGTATATAACCTTCTCAAAGCTGATCTAAATTAGCACTTTTCAGTAAATGTTTACCTGAAGAAATACCGAGAGTGCCAAAATATATGTATACACATTTTAAGAAATTTTAATTGGAAAAAAAAAAGAAAGAAATTTTAATTGGAAGTAAAATCAGTCATTCTGATGATTTTTTTCTGAAAAAAGTGTAAAACCTGCAGGTAAAATGGATGTGTGTACATCCATTTTATACAGATACACGTGACCAGTAATGGTACTACTTTTAATTCAACTTCGAAAAGTAATACTTAGATAACATTCTTAAAATGTGTATACGTTTTTTGGCATCCTCTATATTTGAGAATTACTTAGAAAAGAAGAAAGATAAGTTTAAAAATTTCCAAATCTTTTCCCTAAAGTTCCCTGTATTGCTTAAGGCATCAGTAATGAAGACCATGAGCATTACTTGTTCTCAGCTAAAAAATTTAACACTGAGACTAATCAGAAAAAAAAAAAAAGGAAAAAAGAATCTTAAGCATTGCAAATGCTTTTCATAATGGTTTTCCTAGGACTGCGGCAGAATGAAATTTCATTCAGTTTTGGTTGTGGCTTCTATTCAACCTGTGTTACAGACATTTTTCTATCAATACTACCAAATACAGAAGTGCTATCTCTAATTCATACACAGTCCAAATTTATTCATTATAAGATAGGAAGGGTTGAGTGTTTTCCTTTAAAATGACAATAATTATATGCAATGAAAAATAATACATAAAAGAGTAAGACTTCCACCAATAAGCCATGTTCTTTTGTCTTTCCATTTAAGCAATGCCATAGATTTGTTTTTCTCCTACCTTTTCCAGCTCCTTCCAGTCATAATTAGTATTTCCAATAACCATTGCTTGTAGTTCATTAGGCTGAAAGAGCAGAAGGACTTTTCCTCCACAGACCTTATGAAAGCCCGTGTAAAAAGCATCAAATAAAGAAGCCACTGATTTATTGAATATATAATCCACATAAGCATCAACAAATTCTTGCCTAGAAATGAAAAAGCACAAAAGTATATATTATAAAAGTCATTTATGGAGAATACATAAAATAGTGCTATTACAACTTTTGAGTACTCCTGTAATGCTTGCTATTTATCTATAAAACTAAGAAAGTATGAGAAGGGTTCAAAGAAGACATACAGTAATTACAGATAATCCTATTATTGTTTCCATACAAATATGTAGTATCAGGTATATCCATGAGGCACTCAGTTATTCTTAGGCTTTTGCTAATAAAAAATGTCACTTCCTAATGGGCAGAATAATATAAATGACTATCCAATTTTTAAATATTTGCAAATTAATGAGAATTTCTATATATTACCCCCATGTACACTAAAAAGAATGAATTGTTACAAATACTTGATGATAAATGAGAGCTTTGAGATTCAGATTATTAGACTATAGTTTTTTCCCTTTCATTCCAAGAAATCTAAACAAAATTTACTTAAAAAAATAAATACCTAAGAAAGAGGTTTTTTTTTTTAAGGCGCCCGGTGTTTTTATATATATATATATATTCTTTCAGGATGATCATTAAAAACTACAAGTGCAGTTGCTTTTCAAATATATGTGTATATATACACACAAACACTTATGAATCTTTTCTGCCTCTTATGATACAAAAGAAAACTGTAAAGGAAAAAAGAAAACTCCCTTAACCCAGTAATTAGAACCACAATTTCATTCAATTTGTTTTGTTTTGCTAGCCACAAACATTTTTTTTTTTTTTTTTTGAGACAGAGCCTCAAGCTGTCACCCTGGATAGAGTGCCGTAGCATCACAGCTCATAGCAACCTCCAATCTGTGGGCTCAAGCGAGTCTCTTGCCTCTGCCTCCCAAGTAGCTGGGACTACAGGTGCCCGCCACGATGCCCGACCATTTTTTGGTTGCAGCCGTCATTGTTGTTTGGCGGGCCCGGGCTGGATTCGAACCCGCCAGCTCAGGTGTATGTGGCTGGCGCCTTAGCCTGTTGAGCCACAGGCGCCGAGCCCAGCCACAAACATTTTTATGAAGCTACCTGGTCAAAAAGTAATGAGAATAGGTACTAAAGGATTTGAATATTTTATATCTTTGCTTCCAAATAATAAAGGATGATGATGTAAATGGGAATAATGCTAAATTTAATTATCTACAAATAATATTCTAAGCAAGTTATAAAACAATTCCAAACTGAATTTATAAGGAGAAAAAAATGGTTATTGCAGACTACTGTAAAATACAAAGTTGGTGGTGGGCCTAAGGAAAAAACTAACAACATACGCTATTGAGTTTTGATGAGGAAAAAAGATAATTCTGTAATGAACAATTTTATAAGTCATCCAATTAGAAAGTTAAATTCATCTACACTAGTTAAGTCCTTTAAACACAAAAGGCTAGATCATTTTATGTACCAACATATGTTCTGTCTAAATTCTTTATTTCTCGGCAGAAAAAAATCTGAATCATAGCCAAATATTTTTCAAAGCCAAGCTTAAAACAAACAAACAAACAAAAAAATTTAGAGGGACCAAAAATTGTTTCACATCATTTTAAACACAGTTTTACTTTTATCAAAGTAAGCATGTGGGTAGTTTAAAACATGCAATAGTAATAATCCTAATAGCCAACATTTACTGAGCACGTATATGTGCTAGGTCCTAGTGTAAGTACTTAAAATTATTGCCTTTCCTAATCCTCACCATGACTCCCATGAAGTAGGTACAACTTATCATTCCATTTTACAGAATAGGAAACTGGAGGCATACAGACATCAGCTAATTTACCTAAAGTTACACAGCTTCTAAGTACCAGAATCAGGATTACAGTCATTTGGATAAAGTCCCCAGCAAAAACCACTAACCTCACTTTGCTGAAAGGAACAAAACCAAATAGAAGAGAACAAAGCAGCTCTCTGTCCTGCACTTCACCAGAAATTCCTGTTATTCAAAGGCAACTATTTGTTAACTCTTTTGCTATTCCTTCTGATATTTACCTTCAAGCTTCCAACAGCATAGTTCTATTTCTATTCTTGATTTTCAATTTTAAATATTATCTAATGAACTGAATACCTGTTATGGAAGGAGAGAATTTACCTTTTATTTAATTGCCCCACTCATCCCCCCCATTATGTTTAGAAAAGAATTTGTGGTTCCATATTCATTAACATTTCTATAATTATAAATATTATTCACAGTTAAGCTTTATTCTATGGTTACCTTTCTTTTCTTAAGAACTTTTGTTTTCCTTGCTATTTTAATTCCATCTCAAACTTCTCTTAAAAGTATCAATTTTCTCTAGATTCATTCAAATATATTAAGTAGCATCAGCTGCATTTTTCTCTTGGAGCCCATAACCTCTTGATCTAGTAACCTAGATTTCCTAGATTCTTAGCTTTCTAAATCTTCTAATACAGTTGTTTCTTCAGAAATAATCGTTTTTGCTTCTATCCTATATTGACTGGATCCTGATGGGGGGAGGGGTTGTCTGTTGTTTTGATCCTGTGTCTTCTTCCATCTCTCTTGGTTTAATTCCTTATTTTGGGATAGAACACATCCTCCAGTAACTTTCTGAGAATTTCTGAGACTAAATGTAATGGTTTTTATACATGTTAAAAAACAATAAATGTTTTTGCTAAAAAAATGTTTTTATATATCTACATATTTGGTACTTTGAATATAGAAAGCTAAATTTGTCCCAGAATGTTCTAGCTTCCAGTGTTGTTCTTCACTTGACTTTAGCCAAAAGGCCAAGAAGCAATCCAGTGTTATTCTTTCAAGTCTGATATCACTGTTTGTAAATGAATAACAATTTTTCCCTGGATGGCGTTAGGGTCTTTTTTTCTTCGAAGGTTTTAAAATTTCATGTATGTTGTCTTGGTGTCTATGCCCCCCACTTCCTATGCTTTCAATCTAGAAAGATGTCACTTAGTACTGAGAAGTTTTTCTCCATCATTTTCTTTTCTTTTTTTGAGACAGAGTCTGACTGTCGCCCTCAGTAGAATGCCCTGGCATCATAGCTCACAGAAACCTCAAACTTTTGGGCTTAAGGGATTCTTTTGCCTGAGCCTCCTGAGTAGCTGGGACTACGGACGCCTGTCACAACGCCTGGCTATTTTTGTTGTGGTAGTTGTCATTGTTGTCTGGCAGGCCCAGGCAAGGTTCAAACCCACCAGCCCTGGTGTATGTGGCCAGTGCCCTAACCACTGAGCTACAGGCACCAAGTCACTTTCTTTCATAAATTTTATTTATCCCTTTTCTTTTAACAAATGTGCAGAAATGTTCAATAATATCCATCTGGATGTAACTCTTATCATTTTGAAGACAATGATTTCATCCTGCATGATTCCTATTTCCTTGCCATTCTTTTCCATTGTTCTGGTCCTTCCGTAAACGTCTCTTGTCCTTTGGCTATCAATTCACATTTATCCCAGAAAAGGATCCTTCAATATGTGGTATCAAGGGTGAAGGAGCTGTAGACTTTCATCACTTAATCTCCGTTTTCAGTTCAGCTCCTTGCCATGGCTGTGACTAGAGGTCTTAAAATCCACAAGTCTGTTTAGTTCAATCTCTCCAAAAGGTAAATTTCCAATATCCTGCCCTGGTTAGAGAAGTGGTAGTTGCCAGTAGGTGTGCTAAAAGAAACTGGGTTCTAACCACTTCTTGTAAGAGTGAACCTTTCTGGGTTCCCAGCATTTCTCTAAACTGTATACACTTTCTAAAGGTATATTCTCAAGAGTTCAGCACCTGAACTTTTGGTTGTTCTGCAGTATGAGAACTGGCTGGCTTCTTGGCTCCTGCAGCCCACCTTATATTGCAGCTTCCTCTAGTTTGCTAAAGTTACTATTGTTTTATGGATTCCAAAAATGTCTTTGCTATTGTCTCCTCTCCCTTCTTCTTGTTCCTTTGTTTCATGTCTTAAAGGAGCAAAATTTCAGAAGCAAAATGTAGATTACTTACTCACTAACAATTCCAAATTTAAGTTCATCTGAATAAAAACTTAGAGTTGTGATAGTTTTTCTAACTATGGAAGAAAATGCCTATTGATTTTTATTACTTCCACTGAAGCTGCTATAATTCACTTACCGATTTTGTTTGTTAACAGCTGTGTCTGCACCATTTAGAACCAGCTCTTTCACTTCTGTTGCACCAAAGTTTTCAACTGTGATCTATTAATTTAAATTTTTAAAAAAAATCAATGTCAGACTCAAAACTTAATAAAGTATTTTAATACTCTATTGTAGTCTACCTATTCTCTCATTTAATATAAAAACTAATAAATTTAAGACAAAATTCTGCTACCATAAGCTTACTTGTGAATTTTGCTTAAAGCCATGACTGGGAATTTTTATCTGTCTAGTAGTATGAAATTCTATGTGAATAACTAATCACAAATTACCAAGTGTTTGGTTAATTAAGAACAGGAAACTGGGCATTTATTTATTCCATGTAAAACTTTAGAATAATCTCTACAGAAGTAAAACATTAGAATGTTTTCCTTTGAAGTGATAGATTCTAAGGATCAGAATTCATTCAGCTTAGAACAACTATGCATTTTTCCCACATGACAACTACTACTCCCATATTCCTCTGTCTACCCAGCTGTATGCTTGATCACAGGTGTTTTTTCTTTTCTTTTCTTCCCCCACCCCACCCTCCCACCCCCGAGACAGAGTCTTACTATGCTGCCCTTGGTAGAGTGCCCTGGTGTCACAGCTCACAGCAACCTCAAACTTTTAGGCTTAAGTGATTCTCTTGTCTGAGCCTCCCAAGTAGCTGGGACTATAGGTGCCTGTCACAATGCCTGGCTATTTTTTTGTAGCAGTTGTCATTGTTGTTTAGCTGGCCCGGGCTGGGTTCAAATCCACCAGCCTCAATGTATGTGGCTGGTGCTGTAACCACTGTGCTACGGGCACTGAGCCCACAGGTGTTTTTTCCAGTTAATGCATTAATTTGGTTTACAAAAATAGTTATTTTGAAATATTGTATTTCTCTTCTGGTCTGGTATTTTTCCTACAAATATTACCATCCCCATCTTTGCATCTTTTCTTATTTCTTCTTTTTACAATATTATCCTCTTTTATTAAAATCCGATATCTATAAAACACTATTATAGGAGTGGGATAAGAAACAAATACATCCTTGGTTTGAAGTTTACTATTTAGTAAGGACGTGTTATATATAAACAATTCATTATAATAAAAATAAATGTTATCAGACCATAGAGGAAAGGAAGCTAATTCTAACCTAGAGGAAGTATAAAAGACCATGAGGAAGAAGAAATGCCATTTGAGAAGCACCTAGAAGGATGAGTAGGATTCTGAAAGAATGAGAGATGTATAAAGAGATTTCAAAATAAGCACTTCAACTGGACAGATACATATGAGACTAAATATTAAGTTCTGAATATGCATGGCAAGTGGCTCTAAAAAAGAAGGTTAAGATATAAGAAAAAATATTAGGACATAATTTGGTTTTACTAAAGGGATACAACAGAATTTAGAAAGAAAGGCAGATTATGTATGTCTTTGATGCCCACTCTAAAGCTATTATTCGGCCAGGCACAGTGGCTCACACCTGTAATCCTAGCACTCTGGGAGGCCAAGGCAGGTGGAGTGCTTGAGCTCAAGAGTTGGAAAACAGCCTGATCAAGAGTGCAGGGCAGGTGTCAGGGCTTGTGCCTGTAGTCCGAGTTACTTGGGAGGCTGAGGTAAGAGGATCTCTTGAGCCTAAGAGACTGAGGTTGCTGTGAACTATGATGATGCCGTGGTGCTCTACCCAGGCTAACAGAATAAGACCCTGCCTTAAAATAAACCAACAAACAAATAAAGCAAGCAAGCTATTACTCTACAAGCAATAAAGAGCCACTGAAAATCTCTAAAGAAATGGCAGGGGGAAGGAATGTTTGAATTACCAGATTTCTTAAGTGCAGTAAGAGTTCAGAAACTTGGTGACTGATAAATTAGAAATTAAAGTGCTTAGAGCAATATTTTAGTCAATTGAGATAATCAACAAAAATTCAGGGAAACTAACATGAATATAAGTAAATTAATCAAAAAGAGAAACCAAAATTTCATAGAAAATAGCAAAAAAAAAAAAAAAAGAAATCCAAGGAAGATTTTTTAATTGAAAAAAATCAAGAAAATAAATTTATTTTATCTTAAAATGTACCAAATTTTCTACCAACTGCACTATGTGCTACTTCTTAAAATGACCAAAGAATGGATAAACTTTTTTGAGGGGGCACATAAATTTTTTGCAAATATGGTTGGTATCTTTTATCAGCATTAACAGCAAAACCATGAAGAGGACTGTTGGGTGGGGCTGAATAAACAAATATACAAATAAAAAAATTTTTAAAGAAAATACTGTAGGTTTTACAATTTTCCTAAGAGATAAATTTATAATATTCACATTGTTCCCTCCTGAAGTGCCTTATCACAATGATCACTGCTAATTTTTTCTTCTTTGTCAACTAGTCTACTTCTGCCAGATCCTGATTTGTCAATGGTATTGCACATGACTGAATCAGTTATTCAACATCCCTGTCACTGACTTAACAAAATTGTGTATCTTCTACAAGATTTGCAATTTCACTTTCAAAATAATTGTATTACCTTATGACATTCAACAGTGAATAACACAAGACAGGCAAGGAAAAACGTTACTGTGAAGCAAAAAGGGACACATGAGTGGGAATTAATCTTTTAAGTGGCAAGTTCAGTAGTGATATTAGTAGTAAAATGTTATAATAACCTTTTGCTTCGCTAAGAATTCCTGTAATTGCAGACTCAAAAACCAACACTTGGATAAAGAAGACCTCCTGTAAATAGCTTTACCATAATGATAAAACACCTGGGCTTTGAAGTCACAAAGCTGGATATGAATACTGACTCTGAAGGTAATGATTGTTTTTAGTTTTCTTCATCTGCAAAATAGGGATAATACCAACCTCATATGATTGTTGAGGATTAAATGAAATAAATGCATGTATTGTGACTTGCTAGCACATAGCAAATGCTCAATAAATGTTAGCTAAATGGTTCTTTAAGAATTTAATCCATAATAGAAAACCTGTAAGGCACAGCTATTTAATAAAACAAGAGGGATAATGAATAATTAGACTAGCCTATGTGTTTCCATCTTACCGTAAAATTAAGACAAAATGTTTCTTCTATATCATCTTCAGGATAATCCAGTAACTGTTGCATGCTTCTGCAAAACAATATATATGTTTCTTTGAGGTAAAGCATTATTCACGGTTCTGACTATTTTGCTTATGAATAAGTATATTTCTCATTCCCTCTTGTTAAAAGTCTTTCACTAATTTGTACAAATTTTTATATTTGTTTCAGAATAGTGGATGTACAATGGCAAACTTATAAACAACAATAAAAAAATTGTCTAATGTTTTTATCTCTTTTTCTGAACACAAATACAAATGCCATTATCTACCTATTGTCAACATCTGTCCTTATTTATATACAATTTTTATTCCATTTTATGTAAAAAATAAAAAGAAACTTTACACATTCAAATTTGGAACGAAAGTGATCAAAAGTAAAAGTCCAAATAAATAATATAGCCACTCTCAGGAAATATGACCTTCCTACATTTACTACCCTATATAAAAATTTAGCTGTGAAGACTAAAAAATGTAGCCTTTTCAGTAGAAAATTTTGGTTTGAGTAACTAATAGATTTTCCTTTATTCGAAGGGCATTTATTAGGGGGACCTGGGGCCTGGCTGCCCCATTAAAAAAAAAAAAGAAGAGCAATTGTTTGCTAACAGGAACAACAAAAAATGATTATTCCTAGAAGGAAAACTTGCTGTACATTCCTCATTTCTTATCTTCTAAATCCTATCCTCGATACATTTTATAACTAACCTCCCAACATCAGGCATCAGCTCTTTCAAATCATCCAAGGAAGGCTTCTTTTTTAGCAGTTTCTTATATAAAGCCAGAGGAAAATGGAGGTCCACAATAGTAAAATTATAAATTGCCAATCCACAAATAACACCAATCAAATGGAATAAATCACTGTCTTCAAATGTCTAAAAATATAAGGAAGAAAAGTAAAGCTATGTCCTTCAGGTTAAAAAATTAATTTTTTTCAGATTATAAAACATATGCTCATAGTATAAAATTTTGAAGATAGAGAAAAAAGGCAACAAATAACAAAAAAGTTCATCCTTACTTATTATCTCCCCAGAATAACATCACTGTTAGCAGTTTTGCACATTTCTATCCAGTGTATTTTCTAAGACTTAAAAAAGTATTTCTATATATTTCCCATCTATTGTAAGTTTAGAAAAAGAATTCCTTTTTTTGAGACAGAGTCTCACTCTACTGCTGAGGCTAGACTGCCATGGCATTAGCCAATCACACAGCAACCTCAACCCTCTGGGTTCAAGCAATTCTCCTGCCATAGCCTCCCAGCTGAAACTATAGGCACATGCCACAATGCCTGGCTAACTTTTCTCTTTTTAGTAGAGTTGGGGGGGTACTCAGGCTGGTTTTGAACTCTTGAGCTCAAGGAATCCTCCCACCTCAGCCCTCCAGAGTGGTAGGATTATAGGCATGAGCCACCATCCCTAGCCTTAGAACAATAAAATTTAAAATACTATATTTAAGGTTTTACCTCATTTATCTAATTAATATTCTTAAATCACACATAAAAGTGTGATGATCTGCTAAATTAGCTTCTTTATTGTAGCTGGATATTTAGATTATTTAAACACTGAACACAATGTTTACTTTTCCCCCAACTTCAGAGAAGTAACATATATTCACAGAATATTCTATGAACATGATGAGTATGAGAATTCCTTTTTTTTTTTTTTTTTTTGAGATAGAGCCTCAAGCTGTCACCCCTGGATAGAGTGCTGTGACATCACAGCTCACAGCAACCTCCAATTCCTGGGCTCAAGCGAGTCTCTTGCCTCCGCCTCCCAAGTAGCTGGGACTACAGGCGCCCGCCACAACGCCCGGCCA
>CAUYRH010081629.1:0-49865 GCA_963574655.1 Perodicticus potto
AGGGGGGTGGGGTCTTGGGGCCTTGGTGTGTGCCACACCTTTTGGGGGCAAAACTCGATTGTAAGAGGGACTTTACCCAACAAATGCAACTAGTGTAACATGGTTTCTTGTACCCTCAATGAGTCCCCAACAATAAAAAAAAAAAAAAAAAGATTTGCTTCAAGACTACAGTATCAACTCCTGAGTTGCAGCCTGCTGCCCTCTCTGGAGAACTTTCACAGACCCAGTATCAGATGCCTTACTATTTATTACACATTTCCTTTGATAAAGCAGATTTCCAGTAAGGAACTTAACTCAAGGAAACAAATGAAACAATACCAAAAGAGTTGTGTACAACTTGTTCAGTGCAGTGTTGTGCACAAGCAAAATCTGGAGAAACAATCAGATGGTTTGTTGAAACGCATTATGGCATAAGCACACAATAGGACTGTACAAACCATTAAAAGAAGTGATAGATTTTTTTTTTTCCGAACTTGGGAACCTCTTCTACGATACATTATAATATATAAGGAGCAAGTGAATGCCAAAAATGTAGAGAGTGACTTTTTATTTTTTAAGATAGGATCTCATTCTGTTGCCTGGGCCATCATAGCTAATTACATCTTCCAATTCCCAGATTCTAGTGATTCTTCTGCCTCAGCCTCCCAAGTACCTGACATCTCAGGTATGCATCACCAGGCCTAGAGAATTTTTCTCACTTTTATTTTTTGTAGAGACAGGGATTGGCTGTGCTGCCTAGGCTGGTCTTGAACTTCTGGCCACAAGAGATCCTCCCATGTCCAAGTTCTAGGATTACAGGTAGAAGCCACCATGCCTGGACTAAAATGTGATTTTATGAGTCATCATAATATATATGAAGAGAAAGATACATAGTAAAATATTTGCAGTGACTACAACAGGGTGGTGAAATTATAGATTATTTCAATTTTTCTGAGGTTTCCTTTTCAAAGAATATAAATTATTTTTAATGAGAAAAAAGAACAAAGGTATTTCTAGTCTGAAAAATATAAGACATCATTGACTTACTGGGGGAAAGAGAGGCCAAAATGTTGTCACTCTTCGGGTTCCCACTATGCTAAGTTTTCCTTTTCTGTTTTTTTCATCTTACAGACTATAATGAATTTACTCTTTGTAGTGCACATGTCTAAGGCTTATAAACGAACGTCTGTGGCTCCCATAAGAGTATTATGGAGGTATTATAACTTATAGGGTTCAGTTTCCTGTGTGAAAGGTCTGACTATATGTGTTCTGAGGGAGAGGAATAAGGAGAGTGGTGGGAGTGGTGAGTGATATACAAAGAGGACATTTCTATTGTTCAATAAAAAAGAAGTCCATTCTCTTACTTCAGGACAATAACTCACTGCAAAATCTCACTGCTTTTCCATAAAGTTATTTCACACATGTGTTATTTAAAAAAAATGATGAAATATCTCAAACATAAAGAAAAGTACAACAATATATTAACAAGCAAACACCATCTAGCTTTGTGGAATAACTTCACATATATATATAATATTTGGGTGTATATAGATGTATATAATATTTGTATAGATATATATGCCTTAAGGTTTTTCTTAAGAATAGATATAATTGATGCCAATCACTGTATTATATATATTATATACAGATAGATAGATAGATATGTGTGTGTGGGTGTAGGGGTGTGTGTGTATGTGTGTGTGTATCTATACACACACACTACTCAAGTCCATTTCCTTTCATTTCTCAGAGGCAACCACCATGCTGAATTTCCACATGTTTTAAAACTTCTATTACATATAAATTGATAAATAAAAAGAAGTATTTTTTGCATGTTTTCAAACTTTCTATGAGTGGATCATATTCTTCTGCAAAGTTTTCCCCCCAAAGTTCAATGTTTCTGATGTTTAACCATCTTGACACATGCATTTATTTCATTACTTCAATTGCCTCACTTTACCTACCATCCTAGTAATGACCTTCACTGTTTTTCACTTCTTGCCCAGGCACACAATGCCACAATAGACATCTTGTATACGTCTTCCTGCCTCTGTGTTTGAGAACTGCTCTAGGACAACAACAAGGAGTGGCATTGCTAGGTTGTAGGGCACGCATTTCTTCATCTATGCAGGATGTTTCCAGGTTTCTTTGTACCCTTATACAGTCATCTGGTGGTATGGAAGAGCTGCAGATGTAACACATCTTTGCTAACTGTGGTATTTTGAATATTTTCATTTTCTGCCAATTTTGACAGGTTGGAAATACTATTCCACTGTTGAGTTTACAACTTCTATTACCAATAGAGCTGACAATTTTAATTCCCCTGAGTCTCCCATAAGATCTCTGTAAGAACCCACATCTCCAGTCTTAAGCTGGAGCATAACAAGTGGAAACAGTCTCAAACCCAGTTTTCACTCTCTGGAAGACATTTACTTAGTGAGGTTGAAATGGGAATTCTTCCTGTCACTATTGTATGTCTTAGAGGCAAATAATTTATTTTGAAAATCAGATAGTCCTCAAAAAAAATTTATTTCTGGTTTTGCTTTCAGAAAAAAATTATAGAAAACGTTAATTTAGTTGTAACATGAAAGAATATTAATAATAATTTTCATGATGTAGCACTATGTGTTTGGAGCATTTAACTCAGGGGTTAAATAAGCAATTTGAGAAACTATTTCTACTATGAAAATATTTCTGTTCCCATCGACTTACTGAAGTGTGCCAAGCTTCTGCCAGCTTACAACCCTAAAGATAATAAAAACAAAAAAGTAATTTCTTGTTCTAGAATAAATAATATTAATTCACAGACAAATTAGGAAAGGAAGCCATAACCAACTCATTAAGAAAGGTATTTCCAATAAAATTTAACTTTCTATGATTAATAATTCTTCTTCAAAATTGGTCATAGATTTATGTCTTAATCTGTTATATAGTACTCATAACTGCATTCATACTTCAAAGTAAAAAAAGATTACCAGAAAAAAATACCAAATAGCCAATACAATTTTAAGAAATAAAAATAAATCTGGAGGCATCATATTACCAGACTTCAGGTTATGCTACAAATCTATGTGATTAAAACAGCATGGTACGGGCACTAAAAAAAGATATAAATGTATGGAATAGAACAGAGACTCTAGAGATGAACTCAGACACTTTTCACCGTTTGATCTTTTATAAACCAAACAAAAGCATGCATTGAGGAAAATAATCCCTATGTAAGGAATGGTGTCGGGAGAAAAGGTTAGCCACATGCAGAAGACTGAAATTGGATCCACAACTCCCACCACTTACAAAAATTAACTCTCACAGCATAAAAGATTTAAATTTCAGACACGAAACAACAAAAATTCTAGAAGAAATTGTGGGGTAAATTCTTGACAAAATTGACCTGGGTAAAGGTTGTATGAAGAAGACTCCCCTTGGCAATTACAACACCACCAAAAATAAATAAATAAACATTATCAAGCTGAAAAGCTTTGGCACAGTTACGAGAAACCACAACTAAAGCAAACAGGCAGCCTTCAGAATGGGAGAAGATACTTGTATGTAACAAATTTGACAAAGGGCTGATAACTAGAATCTGTAGAAAACTCAAATTAATCAACAAGAAAAATTCAAAGCATCTGCAAACTCTTCATCTGACAGGGAACAAATATCCTGAATATCAAGGAACTCAAACAATTCAACTAAACAGAAACAAATAATCCCATTAAAAAATGGGCAAAGGACTTGAAGAAACAAAAATAGCTAACAGGTATATTTAAAAAATGCTCAACATCACTAATCATCAGAAAAATGCAAATCAAGATCACAATAATATATCATCTCACTCGAGTCAGAATGGCTATTATTAAAAAGACAAAAAATAACAGAGTTGCCTAGGGTGTGGAGAAAAGGGAACTCTTACATAAAAGTTGGTAGGAGCGTAAACTATACAAACTTTAGTATGGATATTTATAAAAACAATTAAAAATAGAACTACCATTCAATCTAGCAATTTCATTACTGGCTATTAACAACCCCCCCCCCCAAAAAAAGGACATCGGTATATCAAAAAGATACTTGCATTTGTACATTTATCAGAGCTCTACTCACAACAACAAAGATATAGCATCAACCCTCATATCTATTAACAGATAAATGGATAAAGAAAATGTGGTGGGTATATGTGTGTGTGTATACTAAATATTACTCAGCTATAAAAAGGATGACTCTTGTAGCAATATGGATATGAATGGAGTTGGAGGTTATTAATACAGATGGCGAAAAGAGTGGAATGATAGAAGAGGTGGTAGGGGGCAGATGATGAGAAATTAGTTGATGGGTACAACATACATTATATCCTAAAAGCCCTGACTTGACCATTACACAGTCAATGCATGTAACAAAATGGCACAAGTATTGCATAAATTTGAACAAAAATAAAGACAATCTAAGCATGCTTTCTTAAAGGAAAACAAAGATAAAAAATGATATTTTATAACAAAACAAAACTGTGTGAAGAGACAGATATTGAAGGTGGCCTCATTTTTGATGGTCTGGTCTGAATAAGCGTCTTTGGAAACAATCGTATTAGAGCATTTCAGTTGGAAATGAAGAGGGGATGAACCAGACTTAACAACGGAGTTTGCCATTTCAAATGTAAGTTCCAATTTCATGTTTTCCCTTTAATTATTTAGATGTGTGTGTGTACACACACAGACATATCTACACAATGAAATACTATTCAGCCATAAAAATGGATTCAGCCATAAAAATGGATGAAAAGACACACCTTTTGTCAAGACCTCAGGCAAATCATGTTAATCTTCATATAGCACATTTGATTTTTTAAACACATAAACAATAATAACACACCTAATTCTTTTGAGAGAATTAGAGATTGACACAGAGCACCTTGCCAAATGCTTGCTTACTATGCAGTAATCTCCCTACGAATCTAATCCATTCACCAGGAAACCACTATCCTTCCCTCACTTTATTCTCTTTGCGTCTTACAAGATTCATTTTGAGTTCAGATACAGTTTGTTACTGTGACAGTGCAGGTACCCAACGGAACTGGGGTCTGAACTGCTCTTTGAACCCTAGGCTTACATGGTCTGAGTGAACTGGGACCATTTTCTCTCTGTGTCTCAGCCCTCTGTCTTCTACTCTCATTTGGCTCTCCTTCTTCTCTCTCTTTCTTCCCACTCTCATGGGCTGTTTCTTTTCATATTTTAATGAAAGAACAGAGTGATTGCGTTCAAGACGTTTGTTGGATGAATACACAATTGCATAAGAAACTGAGAAAGACAGGATAAAGTGGCGAAGTATCTAAATGTAGTTTTAGGTACATTCACCTCTTTCTAATGTACTTTATCCTGAATATCTATTGTAATGTATGTTTTAAAGATTAATGTTGTCTTAAAAACAAGAAAATACTGATTGTTCTCTAAAGCTTTTTACATAAATGATTAATATAGTCAAGTTGTCACCTGCCAAAAATCCAGACTTGATATGTTTAATCCACCTAAAATGCTAAAAATTTACTTGCCATTTAAACCTAGCTCTAAAAATTATCTGTCAAAAGGCAAGCTTTCTTTCTTTTTTTTTTTTTTTTTTTTTGAGACAGAGCCACAAGCCGTCACCCTGGGTAGAGTGCTGTGGCATCACAGCTCACAGCAACCTGCAATTCCTGGGCTCAAGCAAGTCTCCTGCCTCCGCCTCCCAAGTAGCTGGGACTACAGGCGCCCGCCACAACGCCCGGCCCCTTTTTGGTTGCAGCCGTCATTGTTGTTTGGCGGCCTGGGCTGGATTAGAACCCGCCAGCTCAGGTGTACGTGGCTGGCGCCTTAGCCCGTTGAGCCACAGGCGCCGAGCCAAAAAACATGCTTTCAATATTGCTTTTTTCTTTATATAACTAGAGATACTGTTCTGGTTGTTTGATGTATTTCTAGCTAGCTTGAAATGATACATTTATTTTTTAACATGGTTAATACGTATATGTTTAAGTGCCAATTTAAAGAGTCTTCAAGGGAACTATAAAACTATAAAAGAAACAAAAATCTCTAGCTTTAAATGAATCATCCCATTTCTGAAGGAATGGTCATTTAAATGATAAAGTGTGAAGACACTTGTTTTAGTTTGTACTTCTTTTAATATTGCTTATTTTACTATCTCAAAAGCAACTAACAGACCCAGAATCTGTCACAGATAATTGTTCCTAGAATTACAACAAAGAGTACAGATGGAAGAGAAACAAAATACCAACGACTAACAAAGCTGTCACTAAAAATTAGGAAATCTGACCCATCAGACAACTCAAAAAACAGGGGGCGGGGGGGAATTTGGCCTTTGGAACACATTGACTTCAGAAGAAATAAACTATTTGTGCAATCCTTTGACTCACTGAATGGAGGTTCTATTTCCATAAAATGAGGCATATTTCATACTTCTTTTGTTTCCTCTAGTAGCCCCAACAGCTCTCACTTCCACACATCCCTTTTGCAGGGTCATACTTAATTATATTCACAAGGCCAGATGTGCATCAAATACACAGTGTAAATTCAGGTGAGTTCTTTCATATCAAGGGGAAGCTGGGGAGGATGTTCTCTGAAAGAACTGTCAGTATCAGTTAGCACTAATAGTTAAAATATGCTGCTGAAAGATTACCTAGAGACACCAGGGGGTCGCCCTGCTCCCTGTGTTCCGGGCTAGTTAGAGACAGTGTTTTAGCCTTCACTCAGCCCCAGCACCACACACTAGGGAGTTAGAGAAAAACCAGTGGTCTGACCTAGTCTAATCTAGTATTTGTCTGTGCTTACAATCTTATTTGTGCATTATCGAACAAAGCTTATGCAATTTACTATGCGGAAATTGAAAATCTCTTCAATGGAAGAGCAGCAGTGATAAACATTCAATATCTTTAACCTAATCCATTGTTAATAACTACACAAAGAATGGATTTGTTGAGAACTGGGGGATAATAAACAGACTTAAATCTGCAGAGAGCATTAAACCAAGTTTCAGCATCACTACTTTTGACAGGGCACCTTCACTCTAAGTTGCTGTGGAACCACGAGGTACCTGCGTCTGGTACAGAAAACCTCCCATTTCGTTCTCAATTGCCAACCTGTTCAACACCTGTTTGTGTCCTAGCACATATAAGTGCCAATGATCAGATCTTAGAGACTACGGCATTTAAGTTTGATTGTGACATTCCTACTGCAGGGATCATGTTAACAGCTGGCAGCTTAGCAACTGCCACCATCTAATTTCAGTAAAGATTAAAGCTTTCAAAATCCTTAGCTGGAAACGTTCTTGGCAGAGGCCAAAGGTGCTGGGAAGGTTATATATATGTATAAAAAAAAAAAATCCCAGAGCTTAGTTTAATCAAGAAAAAAATGAATGTATACTCAAGATCCTGATAGATTTGAGGGGAATATATATTTATATATAATGATATATATTACCAAATGGTATAAAAGGATTCAGCGATCAGTGTACAAATCAAAGAAAGGCAGTCTTTTTATAACTAGGTTAAGAGTGATTTGCATATATTCATTTATTTAATAAATAGTTTCTACTTATGTACCAGGTAGTGTTTAAAGTTCCATAGGTCTAGTAAACTAAAGAATAGTTAAGGTCCTTATTTCGTAGAGCATATATTCCAGAAGGGGTAAAGAAATTGAAGTAATTAAATGTACAAATAAAAAAAGATAACTTTAAAAGGAGATAAATGTTTTGAAAAATATAAAATAATGTGAAAGGGAATGAGTTGAGAGATATTTTAAATTGAGCAGGTGGAAAAGGCACATTTGTGAAGGGGACATTTGAAATGATACTTGAATAGGTAGGTAGAATGAGCCAGCCAAGGGGAAAATAAAAGCTATAGGATGTTCAGAATTTTTATAGATAGGATTAGGGTTAGCCTAACAATCTGGATGGAAAAAAGGGACTTAACCAAAGGCACATTTGCATAGAAATCACACTTAAAAAACAAACCCACATTATATATTTCTTTGAGGTACCTTTTGTGGGGCGAGGGCTATTGACCTGAAGGTGCTAAACTCCTATTCTGGGCACTGTAATTTATGTGGGGACAGAACTTTAGACTTGAGACTAAATTAAACTTTGGTAAACTTAATATTTTCTGAAAATTTTTTTGTAAGACTGCATTTCAAAATGCTGTGAGTTTCTGGTAAGACGTTGCTCAATGACAGGGAAGGATTAAGAAAAAGCTTACAGTAAGAATGTGTAGGACCTTCTCTAGATCATAGTTACGGCATATTCTAAGTGCAAAGAGAAGTCATGGGAAAGACTTAAGCACGTCAAGATGGGACTTACATTTCAAATAGATTACTGTCCTATGTGAAGAATAGTTTGCAAGGGGAATTGTAGAAGTGGATCAGAGAATAGCTAGGTTGCTATACTGTAGGAGTCCACGTGAAAATGATGGCGTATCAACCAGTATGGTAGCAGAGGAGATGAAAATAGAATACTGTTTTGGATATGAAGTAACAATATTTTCTGATTAACATGGGATTAAGGAAAAGAGAGATCAAAGATGATACCTAGGTTTTAGTTTAAGTAAATGATACCTAGGTATTTTATGTTCCATACAGATGTTTGAGATGGAACCTAAATTTAAAAAAAGATACTTATTTAATAAATATTTACTGAGTTTCTGCTATGCAGCAGGCAGACCATTTGTGTTAAACATTTTGTATACATACCTATATATAATACACATATATTAAACACACACATATAAAGATATATATGCATATGAACACATAAATATATACAAAGATAAACAGAAACTCACAGCATTTGGAAATGCAGACTTACAAAAAAATTTTCAGAAAATATTAAGTTTACCAAAGTTTAATTTAGTCTCAATAATGCACAATTCTCATTCATAGGTCCTCTGCTCTTTCATGTAGCTATAAGCTATAAAACAAATGAAAAAAGACATTGCCCTGCAATTTAAACAAGAAAAAAACCAAAAAATTTTTTTTCTCAGACATGGGGTCTCACTCTGTTATCCAGGAGTGTGAAGTGGCATGATTGTAGCTTACCGCAGCCTTGATCTCCTGGGCTCCAGCAGTCCACCCACCTCAGCATCTCGAGAATCTTGGCCAGGGATGCACCACCATGCCCTGCTAACTTTTTATAGATTTGGTATTGCTGAGGTCTCACTATGCTGCCCAGGCTGGTCTCAAACTCCTGGTCTCAAGCACTGGAATCACAGGCATGAGCCACCATGCCTGACCAACAATATTTTTTTATAGGAACACCGGGTATATGTAAAAGAGAGGAATTTTCAAGTTGGGATCACTGCCTCACCCATACACGATTCTCCTTACTAAAGCTGGCCCTATTTTTACTCCTGCTTCTCTGTCTCCTTTTAGAATTTTAGCTCTTATCATACTTAATATGGGTAAATGCTCATTTTTAACATTTATTTACTTTTAGAACTGTTTTAGAGAATAAATGTATTAATATTGTTAAATACAAAGGCAGATCATATAAATTAATATGGCCATTACCATCTTTTATTTTGCCATGAAAACAATATTTATCTTAAAAATGAAACCTAAAATAAAAAACTATTTTATGCTGACATTTTGGTCCAAATAAACCTAACAAACAAAAAGGTTTCAATTTCATACTGAAGATGTACATTTTATTTTTATTTTATTTTATTTATTTATTTTTTTGTAGAGACAGAGTCTTACTTTATCGCCCTCGGTAGAGTGCCATGGCGTCACACAGCTCACAGCAACCTCCAACTCCTGGGCTTAGGCAATTCTCTTGCCTCAGTCTCCCGAGTAGCTGGGACTACAGGCGCCCACCACAACGCCCGGCTATTTTTCTGTTTTACAGTTCGGCCGAGGCCGGGTTTGAACCCGCCACCTTCAGTATATGGGGCCGGCACCCTACTTGATGAGCCACAGGCACCGCCCCATTTTATTTTTTTAAATTTAATTTTATTCATTTATTTTTTGAGACAGAGTGCTGTGGTGTCACAGCTTATAGCAACATCTAACACTTGGGTTTAAGCAATTGTCTTGCCTCAACCTCCCAAGTAGCTGGGACTACAGGCACCTGCCACAATGCCCGGCTAGTTTTTTGTTGCAGTTGTTATTGTTGTTTAGTGGGCCCCAGCTGCGTTCCAACCCACCAGCCTCAGTGTATGTGGCTGGAGCCCTACTCACTGAGATACAGGTGTCAAGCCAGAGGTATGTTTTTTAAAAAGATAAGTTAAAAATGTAAAAAAGAGAAAAGACAAATAAAAAAGTAATATAAAATAGCATGTAATGAACACATAATGAGTATTTATTAACTATAAAAAGGTGATTTAAATTAAAAAAAAGCAAGCCAAAGTTTTGGTGGATATTTAAATGTACATGAGTCATTGAAATCTAGAACTTTTCTACTCTTCCTAATATTTCAAATATCTGTGCCTGGTAATTTTATTTCTATAGGCATATACTCACATGTGTATGAATATTAATATCTAAGAATTACATATACATTGATGGAGGCATTGTTCATTGATTTAAAAAAATTCAATATCCAAACATGGGGAACCATTACATAAATTATATTGATCTAATCTTGAGAAATCCAATCATTTTCTTAAAATAATAAAGAAAGTTCTTATATGTTAACATGGAAACTTCTCTTTGATACACATTTTTATAAGGGGAACAAAGCAATTCAAAGAGCAAAAATATCTGGAAAGATTCCATTAGGGATGGATGGACATGTGTACATAATAAAACGATTCAAGTTTAGAAGTTGACACTACTACTCAGCAATGGCTGCTGGGCTACTTTTGAGAAGGAGAATAGAAAAAGGTGGCAGAGATGGTAGTAATCATTTTGATGGGGGCCTTTTTCTGCAACTGTAAAAATTGCCCAGTTTGATTTCATCCTATACTAAGCATGCCCTGGGTTTGTAAATTGTAAACTCGTTTAAAAAGTAAAGCTATAAATGTAAAGCTTCCATCCTTTGACTTTCTTCATCTAGCAGCTGTGTATCATTCACTTCACATTGCCTTTTGCCACAAGCAAACAGCAGCCGATGTCCTAGACAAAACTTCTACCACGCAACTGAACTCCAGGTCCCTCAGGCAGCAGTGAGAGGAGTCGCCTGCAGTGAGTTCCACGCGTGCAGAATACTTCAGAAGCCCACAGGCTGGGGAAGCCACTTCATATTTAAAGCGGATCCTGACGGCATCTTACTAAGAGTGCGTCTTGCATGTGTGCAGCGTGTATGGATCACTCAATGGCATGGCTGACTGTTTACATCCTGTGCCAACTCAGCTGATGTGTAATTAACATTATGTCTTGATAGCCTGCTGTTGTTTGCAGCAACTTCAAGTCATGATGCTGACACATTGACAACAAGTAGGGAACACTTTGATACGGGGCCAAAACAACCTAGATGTCTACTTTAGTTCCAGGGAGGCCACACAGGAAGTGGTCTTCATGAGTGCAGACTCTTTCGACCATCACCCCCTGGCCATTTCTTTAATGTGGGAACACTCTTTTGTACCCCATGAAATTAATGATCCAGAGTGATTATTCATAAATCTGTTTGTCTTCAGATCAACTGTAGTTGTGCGCATCAAATTAATCACAACAGTATGGCAGAGGAAATAAGAGCTTAGTCTCTACAGTTTGACAGAAATGGATTTGTGTGACTCTACCACATACAAAACTACACAGTCCTAAATTCTACAGCCCCTCTGGACACCAATTTTCTTATCTGTACAATGAGTATAAAATAAGACCTACCCTCATAGACTTATTCCGAGGAATAAATAAAGTATTGTAAGTACTTTATGTAAATGCTTTCCTCAAAGTAATTGCTTGATAAGTATTAGGTACAACAATAATTACGTGAATACAGTAGGTTAGTACTTCAGGAATTTTTGGATTTACCACATATTATGCAATGCCTCGAACTTACAGTTATTTAAATAGACATTAACACATGATGGAATAACAAATAACTCGGTCTGGTTAAATCACAGTTTTAAAGCTATTAAATGAGTTTATTATAAAGAGCTATAATAAAATATCATAAGTATCATAATATCCTCCAAATGTAATACCAAAACATGGAACAATCATGAGAAAAGAAAAATATATGTATATATATATATGTGTGTGTGTGTGTATACACATATGTTTAATTTTGGTAAGATTTCAAGGATATTCTTCAAAATTACTATCCTTTCAATTTGGTTTGAATCAAAATTTACCTTCATTATAAAAATGCAGCCTCTCAGAAAGCCATAAGATCTACACGTATTTATTGCTTTAACCATATCAACATCAGAATCTAAACAAGGACAAAAGCAAATTTTACTTAGAGACTAAATAAATACTCAATATCAACAAATATTTAGATGTTAAATAAGCATTCAGTATTAGCAAGTAATTTATTTTCCCATTTTTCAGCTATAATTTAAATATTTACACGAGAGTCTTTGCAAAGTCTTTTCTCCTCAGTGGCTCCACAAGTGTTCACTTTGAATGACTTTGCACCTGGCCAAACCTGACTCTCAATCAATTTTTATGAGCACAAATTCTTGAGCTGATGGCTGGATCTCCAGCTATATCACTCATATAATACACACTCTCACGTGGTGATGAGATTCACATTATCACCAGAGCACCATTCTGCTGATAGCAGCAGCAGCAACACAGCAGGGGTCTACTGTCCTCCCTAAGAAAATGATTCCTTCACTTTCCAATAATGTAGCCTGCAGGTATGGACCTACAAGCTGTGTGCAGATAGAATAAGACCTGTCTTTAAAAATACTAATAGAAACTACCTAGTTCCTCTCAATGGGTCAGTCTCACTGAATCTCCATACATATTCATTCTGAGTTTGAAGTATGTGCCTTCAATTTGTCTTTTCATTACAGTGGAATTGAGTGGAAGATTCAATTGTGTTTAAAACTTCAAAAAGTTGTCAGAGGACTATATCTCAACACACTGCGGCATGGGATTCTCTGCCTGAGTGCGTGTGTGTTATGTACATACGTGTATATACATTTATCATGCTTAAACATGCCTTCAAATTTTAAGATGATACGTTAGATAGAATAAATCCAAATTCATTATAGTTTCGTATTGTTTTCCTAAATTTCAATTATGGAATGCATGGGTTTGCTCACTTTGGTTTAAGTTGAGATTCTGCCTTTTAAAATGTAAAACATTGACAGAACTTTTAAGTCCTCCAAGGCATAATTAATCTTCCCCAAAGACATAACAATTAACAATATCAAAGTATTCTTTTCACGTCTAAATTCTTTTATGGGTGACTGTCAGAGTATACATGTTTGTCCCATAATTGATTCTTCTAGAAAATAAGATAAAGAGCAAAGGATTACCTTGAACCTTACCTGGCCAAAAGATAGGGTGACCATTTGTCCTCTACAAAAGCTTTATTTTCATATTAAAACTATTAATACATTAAAAATTGTTTTAGCCTACTGTCATTTAATCAGGTTTCTGGACCTACACTCTTTAAAACATAGTGACTAATGTGAATGACGTGTTGAACATTTGTGGGTATTCAGTTCCCATCCTGGTGTATTTCTACCAGTTAAACTCTACGTCATCTGGGTTTGTTTCCAAACTACTTTATGCCAATAATATCAGCTGCTGAAATTATGGAGTAAATGAGATTCTATATAAATGCATAAAATATAACTGGAAAATAAGCTGCTATTTCTATGAAAATGAGTTGACTGGTTTAGAAAAATTTGATAAAGATCACTAATAAAAATTTGTCAAATTAGATGTGGATAAGACATTTTAAAAGATATGAATAAAATGTAAATGTCCAGAAAGATCTACACTCAAAGTGTTTAGCAAAGGCATTTAAATATTTACATCAATGTAAAGAAACGAAATCTAGAAACTACTGAGGATGACTTTAAAGGTGTTTATTTTAGAGGATAGATCACACAGAACTCTAAACAAGTGTCTTCCACTCTAACAGATGCTTGGGTTCCACATCAAAAAATGGAGAGAGAGTGTGTGTGTGTCTTTTATGAAATTGGTCGAAATATTAGTCCTAATAACATGAGGTTACCTTTTAGACAGGAAAACAATATGTTGGCTGTTTGCCATGTAGATAACACTACTTTTGACTGAATTTTCACACTTTTCATGAAGTTACCATGCTATCAGGGGACATCAATAAAGTAATTTTATCCAGCAATTGATGGATGGCTGTGCGTATTTCTGGCAGACAGCGAACGATAATTTTCCTTCCTTGGCATTTCACCATGTTGTTCTGATGTAGCCCAGTTAAGCTTACTTAGATGTGTGATAGAAATCACTAAAATTTTACAGACTGTTTTATGTTAAGAATTCCAAGGGTCGTTCTCTTTTCATCTGTTTCCACTGGGAATAAAATAGCTTGGATTTATAATGCAATGGAATGACCCTTACTTTGAAACGTACTCCTTAATGTAAATTTAATTTAATGAGCATATTCTATGAGCAAAGGTTATTGATGATTTACCAAAAAATATCAGCCAAATCTGCTTATGTTCAGAAACCAATCATAAAAGCACATTTAGGTGATGAAGTGATTTGTTGGCTTATTTGTATTAATATGCCAAAAACATATGGCAAAAGTTTTATTAAATATAGCATATTTTACTACAAGGCAGTGTATTTACATTAAATATGCCATTTAGTACGGATATGATGCACTTAGATTAAAATGAGTGATAACATGTGTTACGATTTATCTACAAAATACCAGAATGGTGCATTGGTTCTCAAGGTACAGTCCTGAAATCCTAAATAGTGCCAAGATTCTTTCAAAGAGTCTGCAAGGTCAATGCTATTTTATAACAATAGTCAGAAGTTATTTGCTTTTGAAAATTTACTCTCCCATGAGTATACAGTGGAGTTTTCCAGAAGCTACATTTTATCTGATAATACAGCAAATTAACGCAGAAGCTGATACAAGAATACAGTGATAGTCTATTAATCCAGACAGTAAAAAGATGTGTAAAAGCATGAAACAATGCCACATTTCACAAAATCGTTTGCCTTGGAAAATACTTATTTTACATAAAAATGTCATCTGTATTAGTATGTAATAAATTTACTTTTACATTAAAATAAATATTTTAAAAATTTTTTCAGTTTTCACTTCTAAAATAGTAAATATTGATAGATAAAACTCATAAATTTTTCTTGTCTGAGAGTGACTATATAATAATAAGAAAGAAATCACTCACCTGAACAAGAACAAAGTAGCGTTTTTTCCATCTTTTCCAAACCTTCTGTCCAAGGGCATAAAGATATCTGGTAAGAAAAACAAGCAAAAGAACATTTTACATGAATGATGTTGTGGCTCGGAGGAATCCTATTTCTTCCATAGGTATTTATTCTTGAGACCAGCCTGCTAAAGGCAAAGTTGAGCTCATTTGGAATCTGAGACAACATGCAGTTTCTGTGTTACAAAATGACTGAGCTTATTCTAGGTTCTTGAAATGAAATTGATTTATGTGGCTTATCAATTTGTCAGTCTTTACCATAAATTGAGGGAAGTAGGAGTTTAGGAAGGATAATCAAAGAACCAGTCGGAATTTTATTCTTGCACACACTTCTAAGGAGAAACAAGAGGATGTGAATTGAGGACATGGTTCTAAATGCTTCAGTTTTCAGATGACCACAGCTGTGTGCCCTGACAAGGAGCTGGTGGTACAGTCAAGAACTCTGGGTGAAGGGTCACTGTCCCGCTGGGTGACCACAAATGTGCCTGTACGAAAGGAATATTCCATTTCCTTGCCTGTTAAATGAAAGGATGGACTTGCTGATTTATTTTTTTCTTTTCTTTTTTTTTTTTTTTTTTTTGAGATAAGAGTCTCACTATCTCGCCCTTGGTAGAGTGCTGTGGCGTCACAGTTCATGGCAACCTCAAACTCTGGGGCTTAAGCAATTCCTTTGCCTCCACCTCTCAAGTACCTGGGACTACAGGCACCCAGCACAATGCATGGCTATTTTTTGTTGCAGTTGTCATTGTTGTTTAGCTGGCTGGGGCTCGAGTTTGAATCCACCAGACTTGGTGTATGTGGCTGATGCCATAAGCACTGTGTCACGGGTGGCCAACAGGACCTGCTGATTTCTAAGGTCTCTGCTAGCTTCATCATTTTGGAATTTACTTGGCTTATAAAAGTACCTTACTGCAAATTTTTTAGCTATGAAATTCAGACGATAATGAAGGTGACAATGTGTAGTTTACCATTGTTTCAACCATGACTTCAGTTTAAGTTTTCATTGACTTGAATAAAGAAAACTGAAATGTTTGAAGTAGTCATTCATGTGAGAATACTGTTCTTACTAAAGATGGACTGAAGTACCAGAAAAAAGAAGAAATTAATCAATTCATTAATTTAGTGAACTTGTTGTAGAGAGCTATTTTATAATCATAAAATAATCATAAAAGTGAGGAAAGATTTTTCAATATCTTTACAATCCCCTTTTCTGATGTGAAGGTTTAACAGCACAGAGGCTGTGCAAACTAAAAATTTATGCATAATGCTGAGTGACTGAAAAAGAACACTGTGGCTAACACAGTTTATTTAGGGGCTTCAGATCTCTAGACTTCCACAATTTTTAAGCTAAAATCTTAGCTTTTTTTAAGCTAAAATTTTTAAAGGTAAAATCTTAGTCTAAATTTTCAGTTTTGTTCTTATTAAAATAATTCTCTTTTGTGAAACAAAGCAAGCATACTATTTGCCTCCTTTAAAAATAGTATCATGGGATATTGACTAAGGTTTGGTGAAATGGATAGGCCCTCTTACTACTTATAAGAGTATAACAAAAGACTGCCTTTCTGTAGGATAACATGGCAATATGTAGAAATAGTCCTATCCTTTCTTTCTGCAATTTATTAAGATAATAATTAGAGATGACATAACGATGTGTTTACTCCATGGATTCATATAACAGTGTTATTTATATTGCTGAAAATTATTATATGTAGTAATAACAACTTAAACGTCCAACAGTGGGGGATTTAATTAGTAAATGCTGATATATTTGCAGAGATACTTTGCTGTCACTGAAACTTAAACTGTGAAACTGTTTTAGATAAAATCAATAACATAGAAAGTATCTCACCACATCATGTATTTTTTCTTTTTTGAGACGGAGTTTCACGAAAAGAACACGATTCAAAACTATACGCATACTTAATGATTTAGAATTTGTAATAAAAAATAAATATTCCAAAATATTCTAAAAGCATCGAGTGGTTAAAATTCTAACAAATTTAAGTTTCCCTCTTTATTTCCTGTGCTTTTTAAATTTTCAGACTCAAAAAGAAAACATGGAGTTAATAAAAGCCAAAACGGAAACAAACTTCTTGCGTTGGAAAATATTTCCCAAATGTCCCAAATCAATTATATATTTTTCACCTGATACATGAGCTAGCTGAAGTGCTTGGTGAACTTCTACTTGGCTCTCACGATGCCCTAACACCGTCCTTTGTGTTTGTGGACATAAGGGGAATTCATTTCATGACTGGACAAGAAGTTGACGGTTCTTGTTCTCACCTGTTCGCTGCTTCTTCTCAAGGTCCCCCTAAAAATCCTCTACCCCACCTTTGCTCTAACCTCTAATTTCTCTTCCATGGTTCTAAGTGATAGGTGTCTAGCCGCTCTCTTTCTGTCTTTGCTATGCAATTTCCCTCTCTTGAACTGAACACACCCATGCTCCAATTACAGGGTTAACAGCAATGACCCCAGGAACTAGATACCGTGGTCATGACAGATGCTTTCTATGAAAGTGCGTGGGCAGAATGTGCGCCAAATAGCTGTCCAGGAGCCACAGGGGGCATTTGGAATAACCTTTTCCTGGGACCACAGCCTGTTTTTTAGCTCTTTCAAAGTGTCTCACTTTGCAGACTTGCTTATATACAAGTAAAAATGAATAGTGACAGGCATCACAAGTCACTCAGCGACAGTCTTGCTGACAACGAAGGTCTTGCACAAGAAATAAAAGTTGCCTGTAACACTGTTAAAAATAATGGACTGACAAATTTGTAATGAAAATGTCTGGTTTCTCTGAAATCAGAAAGCAGAGGGGTGTGTGATATATAAATTTTATATTGGGGGGCCGGGGGATTGGTAGAAGTCATTTTAAAAAAAGAGAAATTGGGACTGGAATCAGGTAAATATTTGAATGTTGGGCTTTAAAGTATTTTAGGATGTAAACATGTAAGAAAGAATTCATTCAAACATTTATCCAGGAGTGACAACCGAACAAACACATCCAGAAAGTTCTGGTCTTAATTTCATTGCCGTAGAAAAAAGAAAAAAATATTCAACAAAATATTACCAGTTCACAAAGTAATATTATAAATGTCATGCAGAAAAAATATAATAGTTCATTCCCTCAAAGTTTTCATATTAGCCAGGCAAACTTTTGATGCAAAAGAATAGGCATGAACAAAATACAACAGAAAATATAACCATGCTGAATAATAATTCAACAAATTTGACTATTTTTACTATAAAGATGAGCTCTGAGATTAGGTGTCAAATACAATTTCTAGCTGCTTCTTTGTTGGTATAAAAGCAGATTTTTGGCATAAGAAATGCCATCAAAAATGAAAGAAGAGAAAAGGAAAAAAGAGTTCATCAATATTGTTTAAGAGTAAATACTCAAAGAACAAGAGTGAAACAGTATGGAATGAATAACTTGCTATTAAAAATAATATAAAAAAGGGGCAGCACCTGTGACTCAAAGGAGTAGGGCACCGGCCCCATATGCCAGAGGTGGCAGGTTCAAACCCAGCCCTGGCCAAAAACCGCAAAAAAAAAAAAAAAAAAAAAAAAAAAGATGTAAAAAATAATTACTAATGATGTGGAAAAAATTCTTATAAAATCCATGGAAAAAACCAGAAAAATGTAACAAAGTGTCAAATTTATAGTTAATATCTTATTGCGGAGATTAAAGATGGAATTTTATATTTCTCTTTATGCCTTTCTGTGTTTTTATAATTTCTACCTTGATGATGTCTTCATTATTAGTTTCAGTAAAAGTTTATTGATATAGTTTACATGAAGTACAATTCACCTCTTTTAGGTGCCCATTTGACCAGTGTTGACAGAGTCACGTGGTCACCACCACGTCTGACTTATAAAATATTTCCATTTCTCCAAAAGTTCTCTCACGAGCCTTTTCTGACCAATCCCATCCTCACGTCTGGCTACCAATAATTTGATTTCTGACCTTATAGGTTTTCATTTTCTAGAATTTCATGCAATTAGAACTTACACAGTCTATAGCCTTTGTGTTTGATTTCTTTGATCTGGTAGAATGATTCTGAGATTCATACATGTTTTTGCAAGTATCAGAAGTCCATTCCTTCTTGCAAAGCAATATATTTAATTGCATGAATTTGCCTCATTGTGTTTTTCATTCACCATTTCATTCATTAATGGACATGAGTTGTTTCTACATTTTTGGATATCATTGGCAAAACTACTCAAAACATTTTTGTCTTTATTAAGTCTACATGTAGGTATATGTTTTTGTTTTTCCTTGGTAAATATCTCAGAGTAGGATTGCTGGGTCATTGAAAGCGCATATGTAAGGCTGCATAATATTACATGGTATACATGTACCAAAGTTTATTGATCAAAGACGTTTGGAGAATACTCAGAGATCTAAAAATAGACGTGCCATTTGACCCTATAATTCCTTTACTTAGTATATACCAAGATGACCAAAAATCACATTACAACAATTTACCAGATTGTTTATTGCAGCCCAATTCATAATTGCTAAGTCATGGAAGAAGCCCAAGAGCCCATCGATCTACGAATGGATTAATAAACTGTGGTACATGTATACCATGGAATATTATGCAGCCTTAAAGAAAGATGGTGACTTTTCCTCTATCATATTTATATGGATGGAGCTGGAACATGTTCTCCTTAGCAAAGTATCTCTAGAATAGAAGAAAAAGTATCCAATGTATACACCCCTAATTTAAATTTTAAATCCTCAATGGTATCACTTTCAACTCAAAGAAATTAAAGTTTTTAAGAGATCAGCTCTTCACATGTAGGTCATACTTTATGGTTCTCTCTGGCTATTTTATTTTATTTTATTTTTCTTCTGGGTAACAGAGATCTATACTCAGAACCTGATTACTTTTAATCCTATTTGGCTGCAGAAACATTTTCATAAATGTGTGGTTCCATGTTTTTGCCTCATTAATTCCTACCTGGTGATTATCACAGAATCTTCCTTGAATAAGTGAGGAAGTTTGTGATACCTCAGGGACATCAATTAATAGTGTGTAGGAAATTCAGGTTAGTGTGTCTTGACTCCAGGACATACCTGGGAAGTGGCTTTTTGTGAGAAATTGCTAACATCAGCTCACTTAACTGTAATCGGCCTCTTTTCCCTTAAAGGAAAATTCTAAGGGGTGGAGGAGCTGGGTAGTTAATTAAGTTCAGTTGTTTTCAAGTTCATTGTGGTTTCTTTGCACCTGTTGAAGAAAGTTGAATTGCAATGCTCCTTTTGGAGCAACTTTTTATATTCAATGACTTATCCCATGAGGCCAACAATCTAGTGAGACATTGAAAACATCTCTGCCATGCTCCCCTTCACCTGATGAAAAACCCCATGCCTGTCTACCTTTACCTGAGTGAGTTTGGTAGAGAATCTTCTGAGGACTGGCACTAGCCAAGTGAAGGAAATGTGGGTTTCTATACTTCCCAGACAGCCTTGAGATGGTTGCAGCCCTAGGCAAAACTGTGGTTACAGCCTAGGAGAAACCCTGAGGCATAGGCTTCCAGCTGTGCCTTGCTGCATTCCTAACACACAGAAATCATGAGATATTAAACATCTCTGGTTCCATACCATAAAATTTTGAGGTAATGCTATGACTCTATTGCCATAGATAATTTAAAAAGTCAATCTCTTCAGTGGCAGTGGGATGGCAAATTTGGCCCTCTTGCAATCCTGAACCAGTACCATCCAAAAAGTGAGCTTCCAGACCATTTTAAATATCCCAGCCTTATCCAAACTTATGCTCAGTCCATGCTCCCTTCATCCTAAACACTGGGCCACAGTGCTTCTTAGCTCCCCCTGCAGGGATATTTGTTAATAATTCATATATGCCTCATTCTCTCAAAAATGGTGTGAAATCAGTAATATACCTATTTCACAGACAAGAATATTGAGGCCTAGAAAGACTACAAGATATGTATAAGTATGAAGTTTAAGGCAAAAAATGATTTTTTACTCCAGTGTCAATATATAGTGTATCATATGGAGGGTGCTTCTGCCTTGTTCTCTTAAATATTATAGTTAGGGAAGCTATTACAAGCTACTCTACAAAAGTATTAGACATATAAGATGCTCTGTGCAGTGTCAGGTAGTTTCTTTTAACAGCAATAAAGGTATTACACTAATGTGTTTTTCTTAGCAGAAACTATTTATATATCCATTATGTGTGTTTGTGTAGTATTTTTATTGTATGAGTTTTCTGGAAGTCCACACTGTTGAGTTTCAATTTAAATATTCTAAAATTCCTGATTATTTTGTGTACATTTGAATAATTAAATTAGACCATATGTATGATCGGATATAACATGTTTTTCTTCTCTTGCTTCTTTTGTTGAAGTTATCAATCTTTATTTTAATTTTATTTGGTAAAGATTAAATGCCTGTGGCTCAGCGAGTAGGGCGCTGGCCCCATATACTGAGGGTGGCGGGTTCAAACCCGGCCCTGGCCAAACTGCATCAAAAAATAGCCGGGCGTGGTGGCAGGCGCCTGTAGTCCCAGCTACTTGGGAGGCTGAGGCAATAGAATTGCCTAAGCCCAAGAGCTGGAGGTTGCTGAGAGCTGTGACTCCACAGCACTCTACTGAGGGCGATAAAGTGAGACTCTGTCTCTACAAAAAAAAAAAAAAAAAAAAAAAAGGTAAAGATTAAACAGAAAGGGAATATTAATGTCATGACAAATATAGTTCATGATGAATTATTTTTCTCTACTTAATGTGCTAAGGGGCAGGGAAAAGAGAGATTTTTAACATAAACCATCCCAGATCTTTAAATTTGTATGTAAAACTGGCTCTAGTTCATCACTACTTTTGCTGTGGAAGAAAAAAAATCAAAGTCACCCACGAGGGTTTTTCCTTCTCTTTCTTTAATAATGGATACTTTCAGAGACCTCCTAAGGTCCCATTCCCCCTGTCATGTTTAAAGGGTTTATTGTTTCCAGAAAAGCTTTTGCTGCTCCCTCTGGAGACTGAGCTGATCCAAGGTAATATTAATTCTATGCCTCTCTCTTGTCGGAACTCAACTTCAAATGGAATATATGAGATGAAAGCTGAAAGAGAGGTTATGTGGGCTGTCATTCACCATTGTGTCTGAGACATCAACTGTGCTCCAAACAAATTACGTGTCAGTCTGGTAAATCATTGTCAGGAAGGCAAATCAGTTTATAGAGGACTTATTTGGTCTTCTGGAAGACTCCACCATTCAGAGAATAGCTAATCTTTCTTTTATCTTCTTTTGGTAATTACAAAAAATATGAGATTGAGCTGGTCATTTTTATTATCTGTTCAATCCACTCCCCCAAATACTTCTTGTGTCTCCCACATAGATGAAGAGCTATTGTTCTAAAAAACTAGCTGCATTTGCAGGACCATTCATAAGGCAGGAACCATTATCTTAGTCTAATTTAATAAATCATGAAAGACCTGGAGGAAGCAGGAGAACAGGGTTAGCCTGGAAGGGAGTGATAGGGAAGGAGGGGTAGGTGTGACTTAGCTCCTGGCCCTGTTTATTGAATATTTGAAGATCAAGGAGAGAACACTCAGGGAGAAGCAGGCAAATCTTGCTCTCATGGGATTTGTTGCAAATCCTTCTTGATCCCATTAGTCCTTCATTAAGAAGTCTAGATGGCAGAAGAAAAGGGGTTCCTTTTCACTTTGGAATGTGGAATTTTGAATCTATCATATCTTCAACTTGACAGAAAAGAAGGCAAGAGAAAAAAATAGAATATTTATATTTGTACCCATTTTGCTTTAATCTCATTAGAATTTATAAAGTAGGACACCAAAAAATGCATTAGATTAATTCTCAGTTGACCAACAATCCAGTTTGTTGTGCTAATAATTACTAATAATTTCAGGACCTTGAGATAATTGCTTTAATATGATGGTTCACCCTCTTCTCAAATGGAAACAGAGATTATTATTTCTACCCTTATTTTTGCTAACATAGTTACCTTGTGGATGAACTAATTAACTAAAATATGTACGAGAGATGTTGGTGCAAAGGCACTGTCACTACTCGTATCTGTGACCACCATTCTGCACAAGTATGGTGGTGTTTGTTCTCAATGTTATTCCTCTCTCTAAATTTCCATTTTGCCTGTATTTGTCTTCATTACTGTCTCTCCCTAACTAAGTTTGGATACATTTGACTTGCTTCTAGGGGCATAATCAGAGATACTATGAGTTCAACTTTAGTTGACTTCCTGCTGTCTTGACCAATTGCAATTCTGCAGAGGATAATTATTGGTCCAGTGTCCTTGCTTGAGATTTTATACCCTTTCCTCATAACTGATTTGCTTTATTGACAGTCTTTCTCTAATACCTACTTGTTCCAGCCTTGTATGTATCTCTCTATCATTTGCCAGACATCCTGATTCCTAATCTTTCTGTCTCCAAGATCCTAATTCTATGTCAAACATGATATCTTAGATATCTTCTCTTCCTTTTTCTGTTTGTGCTGAGCACATGACAACTCAAATGTAATACCAGGTTTACTTAACAGTCATGATAAATGTTCCCATAAGCTCAGATTCTGATTTCCTTTTTGGTTTCCTTTTAGTTACTCCAGCATCTTAAGAGACTGAGTCACCCATGTGGCCTATGGGCATGGTACATGCACACTGTGCCTCCACCCTTAAGGCCTGGGTCCAGATTACAGGATCATACCAATGAGAATTGATATCAAAGATTCTAGATGATTTTTAACTGTTAGAAATCTAGGTCTAATTGGAGAAATGGGAGCCAAAATGATAATATGGAATACTTGAGACACTTTCTCTTTCAACTACAGAGTTGTGATATGGTGGTATCTGACATGTAATATACAGCAATTTTGAAACTTCCCCTCACTTATAATCTCCTTCCCTTCAACCTACAAAAGTATCAAGGTATTGCTCTTCTCTTTACTTATGTCAAAGATCGGTCACAATCTAAATCTTCAGTTTATTATCTATCATCCACTCTCCCTCTGGGATTTTGCTTTTTCCTATGTTTCTCCTGAAATTAATTTGCTACCTATGCAGATAATCCTCAAATTACCAAAGCAAATAATGCTCTTTATTTCTTATACCTTTGTGATTCTTTGAACATTTGCCATGTTGTGTGCACAGGCCATGAAATAATTTCCCATTCTAGTTTTTATGTCCCATGACCTCCTGCTGCTCCTTCATTTTTGACACTAATAACTCTCCTCATCGGCCCATCCACAGAGAAACTTCCAGCTCCTTTTAAACTATACAAATTTAAGTTCCAGTCTCTTTGCTTTTCTTACCAAATTTCCAGCCCTTTTCTCTCTCCTCACACCGAGAACTATATTTTCAGCTGTTGTCAATTTTCCAAATCTGTTTTCTGTGGGAACATCTGATCCAATGTCCATGAGACTTCACTTTCTTCATATCATATTCTTGTCTTGTACTTTTTAGCCTGGTATTTTGTTCAGTAACCTTGACTAACCACCCAATTTCTGCTGATCCTGCCCTTCAGGTATATGCTAATTCTTTCACTTTTCTGTCATCTGCAACCTCGCTGGCATTTTTCCAAAGGCTCTTATTATTTCTCATTCTAATTCCAAACATTACTAACAAGCTGAGTTTGTATTTCCATGGCTACCTCACCTCGTGCAATATGTTGCCCAATAACTCCTCTTTTCACAACTCCCAAAACAGATTATACTTTGGTTTATATGCATTTTTTCTTAAGCAGTTTCCTCCTTTAAAATGTTGTGTGTGTGTGTGACCATCCTGGGCACATGCTTCCTTTAAGATAGTGGTCCTCAACCTTCCTAATGCCACTGCCCTTTAATACAGTTCCTGAGGGTTGCATCCCACAGGTTGAGAACCACCGCTTTAAGAAGTCTTCTAATTCTTGTTTCCTCTGAATTATTCCCACTTGAAATTTACTTCAATTAAATTTGTCCACTTGCAAAGTCATCATGACTTGTGGCTATCTGTGTGTTTAATACCAGCACCAGGTTCAAAGGACAGTGAAGCACACTATTTGTTTTGCCCTAGAGCTGCTAATTATCCAGGACTGAAAGCTCTCTAGGACTTTCTTATGGGGGAAATGGATTCTCCTCCTGTTTATTTTCTGACCTTTACACTTGTCTCTTACCATCCTAGTACAAGGGGTTTTATTTCTCTCTCTTGTTTTCTAATTTCAGGGTATTGTTGGAACCCAAGTGCACTTGAAATGTGATAATTGAACCCATTGAGGTCTGAGGTCTGGAACCACGTGAAGCTTCATGAGGTAGGCTGGAGCCACTTAGATTTATTTATAGCCATCAAAAAATCTTCTTGTATTATGATAGCCGGCTTTTAGGAGATCAAAGGAGCCAGTGCGGAAATGTTGTTTTTCTGATTGTGCAGCACACGAACATCATTTAAATGTCCCTTCAATATGCGTACTCATCCAAAGCCCACTGGAGCATCAGGCAGCAATGGATCTGGCACTATGCCCTCTCTGTTAGTCGTGCTCCATTATGATGGAAATAACAGGCAAGAAAGACAAAAAGCCAGGTGGTAGTGAGGGAGGTAGGGCTTAAACATGGTTCTGGGTCAAAGACTGGAGACACTGTCCTGTTAACAGGGTATCTGAATTTCCATTTTTGTTGTGAAAAAGCAAATCAGTGTGAGTATGGCTTGATGATTTTCACGGCTGCAGATGATTTTTCAAAAACCTATGTCTCTCATCTCTTTGAAGGTAGAGTCCCCTGGACATATGTGGCCATGACCTTGGGATGAATCCTTCACATTTGGAACGTAGAGGCAGAATAATATGCAATTTGGAAGGTAGAGGCAATGCACATGTCTGGGCAGGTCAAATGCCAGAGTTAAGAAAGCAAATGATGCCAGTAAGCAGCAAAATTCCAGTTCACTCTCCTCCCCAAACAGGTGTCCTCTCAGCACATTGTGAATGTACTTCATGGGATGACTTTCACAGCATTTATTTAATGATTATATATTAGTATTCAAAGCACTTTTACATTTACTCACTCATTTGGAATTTACATCTCTTCTATAATGTTATAATGCATCAGAGTTGGAAAATTCATTGGAGATAATCTCTCCAATGTTCACATTTACTACGATTCAAAATAATCTTGGTTTGCGTATTATCTTATACTCAGTTCCTATACATATTAACTGGATAATAATACTGGATCTTATTCCTATTGACTTAGTTCCTCAATAGGTATAGGAACTGAGTATAAGGAACTAAGTTCCTTCTGAGAAAAAAGCTTCTAGAGTGTAGAGTCAATAGGTATAGGATATATTTATTTCCTGCTTAATCTCATCAATGACCCTGAGTTCCTTATACTCAGTGCCTATACCTATTGACTATATCTGATACTGGATCCTATACCTATTGACTCTCAACTCCAGAAGCTTTTTTCAGGACCTGGTGCAGTCACATAGCCAAAAATGTACTTCTCAGATTCTTTACAAGGTGACAATTATCTGAGGGCATATGCTTGTGGGGTATAAAGGGAGGTTGCAGCTTCTGCAACTGGGGAGGGGAGCTGTGGGAAACACTTGGACATCTAGTCTTGGGGAGGGGATGAAAGACACATGCAAATGGGACGCTGCTGGAACAAACATATGCCTATTTCACAATGTTTCTTTTAGTAGTAAATAATTGAGCTAGTTTCTATTCTTGCTATTTTTGTTTTTCCTTTTGAATAAAATAAGCATGTGCAGAAATATGACAGTATGAGAGAGGAGCAGAACAGTATTGACGTTCACTCTCCTCAATGGCCTTTCCTGCGCACACAGAGGAATGTCCCTTAGGGTCATTCTCTTACAGGTGGGGAGTTGATTATTGTTCTAATTACCCAGTCACAAGGTAGTCCTTGAAAATTCCTCATATTTCCTATAGAATATTTTAAAGCAAGGAAAACTTGGATTTTTGAAATTTGCAGCAAGAATTGATGATTTACTTTCTTAGTAGATGTCTTTCTTTAAAATTCTGTCCTCTAAATAGTCTCCTAAACCTAGTGGAAAGTTATATTGGGCACTTGTTAGGTACCAAACACCTTTCTTTTTTGAAATGCTTTTCATTTCTTGTCTAAATTTGCCTACTCTTTAAGACCTAATCAAGATTGCACCTCTTATGGGAAACATTTACTGAATAAAAAAGCAAAGTATTATCTGGATTTCTGTAGCCTCGAGGTTCTCCCTACACACCTCATATTTAAGAATAGATCATGTTTCCTCTCTCTCTTTTTGTTTTCTAATTATTTCATGGGATTTAGTTAGAGTCTCAGTAGAATTCTAGAAAATTCAATATTTTCTACCTTTAAAATATTAGAAGCTTAGAAAATTATCAAAGAATAACTTTGCAATTTGGCCTCTGTAGAAATTACTGCAAATTATCAACCTTTACCTCCAGGAAAATGACATTTAGGTGAGTTCTGCATGGAGAGTAACCACACACCATGAAGACAAAAGGAAATCCTCTATATATTCTTCTTATTCTCAAATGTCTCACAGTACTGTTAGTACAGCAATGGATCCAGAATGAAAGTGCTCTGTAAATATTGTTCATTGATTTTACTTTCTCACTTTCCAACACTGACATGAAAGGTTATAACTGAAGCCTATAATAATTCTGTGATTGCCTCTTATGTACATTAATACAAAACTGCTAAAATTCTAGTCCCAAGTCTGCCATGTTTTGCTTATCTGAGATTGCATAAAATTAGTTACCTCTAAAAACAATTTTCTTTGTCTTTAGTGCAGAAGTAACAATTTTTGCTCTCCTTACCTTCAGAAACTCTACTGAGAAAAAAAGAAGTCTTAAAATAAAATGGCCTTGACATTCCTAAGCTTTATACCTATGGCAAACACTATTATTATCATTAGTGTTTGCTTTTATACATTTTGAGTCTTCATATTTAGTTTAATACTTCATGATATCTTATTTCATTTTTTCTATGTATTTTTCTTGCATCTTATTTAGGTATTGTATGTGTTAAGTACAGACAAATACATAAGACATGTTGTGTTTGTTTGTTTTACATGTTCCTAGAACAGTTCAGAATGCCCTTTGTTACTTTCCTAGATTTGGATATACCATCAGACCTTGAAATGGAGATGGAAATATTGGTTTCTTTTTTCTATTTTTTTTTTTTTTTCAGTTTTTGGCGGGGCTGGTTTGAACCCATCACCTCTGGTATATGGGGCTCGCATCCTACTCCTTTGAGAAACAGGCACCACCTGAAATATTGGTTTCTTATGTGAAAACAGAGTTGTGGAATAATCAAGTTATTCAAACTTTCCCTTGAATTTGTATAACAGAATAAAAAATTAATGACTAATTGTATATCCAAGGAATACAATGTTGTGGGGGCAGGTGGAGGAAAGTCTTGTGATAAGTTAGGAAAATTTATCTGCAATCATTGCCACTCCGTCAAAAGGTCATAAGATACAATTATGGAACTGACAGCCTTGCCGTTGCTATTTAATCATCACCACCATACTCATAGTCATCAAGAGAGACAGGCTGAGGAAGGGCAATTCTCTGAGTGTGAGACAAAGGAAAGTAGACTTCATCTGACTTTGGCTTACCAACAGGTTTAGTCCTTTTCTGCTCTCTTTAAAAGGATCACAGGCTGAACTGACAGTGCTGATTGTCAGGTTGCCAGCCCCCATTGACCTGCAAATGAGTGAAATTTTCATGCAGCTTGGGGGCCAGGGATGCCTCATCCAACCTCTTTGTCAACCTGAGACTCAGCTGCCAGCTTAGACAGCCAAAATAAGTGCAACGGTATTGGTGTCTCTCTAGAACCCTAAGACCTCACTGCCTGCTACCCTCTCTCACCTCTTCTACCAGATGCATGGAGAGGTTGATGGATAATATTGTTGAGCTTGATTGCTCAACAATCAAGAATGAGGGTGGGGGATACATATGTTTTAATCCAGATAACAGCATACACCATATAAGATAAAGCAAGGCAGTTGGCTTTATGGAAAGAAAGTAGTGCTATTGTGTATTTAATTTGGACACAAAAGCCGGGCACGGAACTCATATTTTAGCTTTAAAACTAGCTCACAGTGTAATTTTGGGAAAAAATCATCTAACTACTTTTAGTCTTCTTTTCTTTTCTTTCTTTTTTTTTTTTTTTTATTAAATCATAGCGGTATACATTAGTGTAATCATGGGGTACAATATGCTGGCTTCATATACAATCTGAAATAATTTCATCCAACCGTTTGACATAACCTTCATGGGATTTTCTCTTATATTGTATGAAAACATTTGTATTCTGCATTTAGTAGGTTTCACCTGTACCCTTCTGAGATGCACCATAAGTGTGATCCCACCATTTACCCTCTCTCCACCCACCCTCACCCTCTCTTTCCCTCCCTTGCCCCTTTTCCCATATTCTTGTGTTATAGTTGGGTTATAGCCTTCATATGAAAGCTATAAATCCACTTCATAGCAGGGCTGAATACATTGGATACTTTTTCTTCCATTCTTGTGATACTTTGCTGAGAAGAATGTGTTCCATCTCCATCCACGTAAACATGAAAGAGGTAAAGTCTCCATCTTTCTTTAAGGCTGCATAATATTTCATGGTATACATGTACCACAATTTATGGTACCATTTACCATTCATGGATTGATGGGCACTTGGGCTTCTTTCATGACTTAGCAATTATGAATTGGGCTGCAATAAACATTCTGGTACACATATCTTTGTTATAATGTGACTTTTGGTCTTCTGGGTATATACCAAGTAAAGGAATAATAGGATCAAATGGTAGGTCTATTTTTAGATCTCTGAGTATTCTCCAAACATCCTTCCAAAAGGAATGTATTAGCGTGCATTCCCACCTGCAATGTAGAAGTGTTTCCTTTTCTCCACATCCATGCCAACATCTCTGGTTTTGGGATTTTGTTATGTGGGCTAATCTTACTGGAGTTAGATGATAACTCAAGGTAGTTTTGATTTGCATTTCTCTAATGATTAAGGATAGTGAGCATTTTTTCATGTGTCTGAAGGCAGTGCGCCTGTCTTCTTTAGAGAAGTTTCTCATCATATCCTTTGCCCATCCTGAGATGGGATCACTTTTTCTTTTCTTGCTAATATGTTTGAGTTGTCTGTGGATTCTGGTTATTAAACCTTTGTTGGAGGTAAAACCTGCAAATATTTTCTCCCATTCTGAGGGATGTCTGCTTGCTATACTTACTTAATTCTTGGCTGTGCAGAAGCTTTTTAGTTTGATCAGGTCCCAGTAGTGTGTTTTTGATACTGCTTCAATTGACTGGGGGTCCTCCTCATAAAGTATTCGCCCAGGCCAATTCTTTCAAGAGTTTTACCTGCACTTTCTTCTAGTATTTTTATAGTTTCAGGTTTTAAGTTTAAATCTTTAATCCAGTGTGAGTCTATCTTCATTAGTGGTGAAAGATGTGGGTTCAAATTCAGTCTTCTACAGGTCGCCAGCCAGTTCTCCCAGCACCGTTTGTTAAATAGGGAGTCTTTTCCCCACTGAATGTTTTTAATTGGCTTGTCAAAGATCAAATAGCTGTAAGTAGCTGGGTTCATCTCTTGGTTCTCTATTCTGTTCCAAACATCTACTTCTCTGTTTTTGTGCCAGTGCCATGCTGTTTTGATCACTATCAATTTATAGTACTGTCTGAGGTCTGGTAGCATGATTCCTTCTGCTTTGTTTTTATTTCTAAGTAATGTCTTGGCTTTTCAATGTTTTTTCTTATTCCATATAAAACTATGTATTATTTTTTCAAGATCTTTAAAATATGACAATGCAGCTTTAATAGGAAATGCATTAAAATTGTAAATTGCTTTGGGTAGTAGGGACATTTGAACAATGTTGATTCTTCTCACCCTTGAGCATGGTATGTTTTTCCATTTGTTGACATGTTCAGCTATTTCTTTTCTTAGAGTTTAATAGTTCTCTATAGAATGTTTTCACATCCTTTGTCAGGTAGACACCCAAATATTTCATCTTCTTTTTCATTACTATGAAATGAATAGTCTGTGACTGTTTTTTCAGCTTGGTTGTTGTTGGTGTATATAAAGTCTACAGATTTATGAATGTTGATTTTGTAGCCTGAGACACTGCTGTATTCCTTGATCACTTCTAAAAGTTTTATAGCAGAATCACTGATGTTTTCCAGGTATACAATCATATCATCTCTGAAGAGTGAATGTTTAGTCTCTTCTGACACTATGTGGATACCCTTGATAGCCTTTTCTTCCCTAATTTCAATGGCTAAAACTTCCATTACAATGTTAAAGAGCAATGGAGACAGTGGGCAACCTTGCCTGGTTCCTAATCTAAGTGGGAATGGTTTCAATTTAACTCCATTCAATACGATATTGGCTGTGGGTTTGCTGTAGATGGTCTCTATCAGTTTAAGAAATGTCCCTTAAATACAAATTTTCTTAAGTGTTCTGATCATGAAGGGATGTTGGATATTATCAAAAGCTTTTCTGCGTCAATTGAGAGAATCATATAGTCTTTATTTTTTAATTTGTTTATGTGCTGGGTTACATTTATAGATTTATGCACGTTGAACCAGCCTTGATATTCTGGGATAAAGTGTACTTGGTCATGGTGTATAATTTGTTTAATGTGTTGCAGGATTCTGTTTGCTAGGATCTTATTGAATATTTTTGCATCAATATACATTAGTGATATTGGTCTATAATTTTCTTTTCTTGTTGGATCTTTTCCTGGTTTAGGGATCAAGGTGATGTTTGCTTCATAGAAGGTGTTGGATAGTATTCCTTCTTTTTCTATATTTTGGAAAAGGTTGAGTAATATAGGTACTAGTTCTTCTTTAAAGGTGTGGTAGAATTCTGACGTGAAGCCATCTGGTCTAGGGCTTTTATTTTTAGGGAGATTTTGTATAGTTGAGGATATTTCAGAACTTGATATAGGCCTGTTCAATATTTCAGCTGGATTCTGGCTAAGTCTTAGAAGGTGGCATGCTTCCAAGTATTGGTCATTTCCTTCAGATTTTCATATTTCTGAGTGCAAAGTTTCTTGTAATATTCGTTAAGGATTTTTTGAATTTCTGAGGGGTCTGTTGTTATTTCGTCTTTCCCATTCCTGATTGATGAGGTTAGAGATTTTACTCTATTTTTCTTGGTTAGGTTAGCCAAAGGTTTATCTATTTTATTAACCTTTTCAAAGAACCAACTTTTTGATTTATTGATCTTTTGTATAGTTCTTTTTTGTTCAATTTTATTTAATTCTTCTCTAATTTTGGTTATTTCTTTTCTTCTGCTGGGTTTGAGATAGGAATGTTCTTCCTTTTCCAGTTGTTTAAGATGTCCCATTAAGTTGTTAGCTTCCTTTCTTTCTGTTCTCTTGAGGAAGGCTTGTAGTGCTATAAATTTCCCTCTTAGGACTGCCTTTGCAGTATCCCAGAAGTTCTGATAATTCGTGTCTTCAGTGTCATTTTGTTCCAAAAATTTGGAAATTTTCTGTTTAATCTCATCAATGACTAATCTTTCCTTCTGCATGAGGTTATTTAGCTTCCATGTTTTTGTTTGAATATGCAGATTCCTGTTGTTATTGAGTTCAACTTTTATTCCATGATGGTCCAAGAAAATGCAAGGAATAATTTCTATTTTTTTTAAATCTGCTGAGGTTAGACTTGTGACCTAAGATGTGATTGATTTTGGAGTCTTATCCGTGGGGTGATGAGAAGATTGTGTATTCAGTTTTGTTGGGATGAAAGGTTCTGTAGATGTCTGTTAAATCCAAATGTTGGATGGTTATGTTTAAATCTAAAATTTCTTTGCTTAGTTTCTTTTTGGAGGATCTGTCCAACACTGCTAAAGGAGTATTAAAAATCTCCAACTACTATAGAGCTGGAGGAAATCAAGTTGCTCATGTCTGTTAGTCTCTCTTATAAATTGAGGCGCATTCTGGTTGGGTGCATAAATATTAATAATTGAAATCTCATCATTTTGAGTATTACCTTTAACAAATATAAAATGTCCATCCTTATCTTTACTTACTTTGGTTGGTTTAATGCCTATTGTATCCGTGAATAAGCTTGCAACACCTGCTTTTTTCTGCTTTCCATTTTCTTGGAATACAGATGACCATCTCTTCACCTTGAGTCTATATTTATCTTTTAAGGTAAGATGAAATTCTTGTATGCAGAAGATATATGGTCTATGTTTTTGTATCCAGTCAGCCAACCTGTGCCTCTTTAGAGGACAATTTAAACCATTCACGTTAATTGAAAATAATAATAATTCTTTCAAAAGTTCAGTGGGTATTTTTGATCATTTCAGCATTGTGGAGGTTGGAAGTTGATCGAAAGTTTCTGAATGAGTTTACTTTTGTGGTGGAGGATTACGCTGGTCATTATGGTTGATAGGTCTGAGAATATCCTGGAGAGCTGATTTAGTTATGGCAAATTTCTTCAACATGTGAATGTCATTAAAGTATATAATTTCTCCATCGTAAGTGAAACTCGATTTGGCTGGATATAGAATCCTGAGTTGCAAGTTATTTTGTTTCAGGAGGTTAAAAGTCGATGACCACTCTCTCTAGCTTGAAAGGTTTGAACAGAGAGATCTGCAGTTATTCTGATATTCTTCCCCTTGTAAGTTATGGTTTTCTTGCATCTGGCTGCTTTCAGAATCTTCTCCCTCATATTAAATTTAATGAAGTTAACTATGTTGTGCCTGGGGGATGTTGTATTCGGGTTAAGTCATGCTGGGGTTCTGAAGCTGTCTGCTATCTGAATTTCAGAGTCTCTTGGCATGTCTGGAAAATTCTCTTTCATAATCTCAAGAAGAAGGGACTCTGTGTCTTGTGAAGCCAGTTCATCACTTTCAGATGTCTCTATTAGATGAGTATTGGTTTTCTTTGAGTTATCCCAGAGCTCTCTGAGAGAATGATCCATTTTTGCCTTCCATTTCTCTTCCTCTTTGAGCAGTTGGGAGCGTTCGAAAGCTCTGTCTTGAATGTCAGAAATCCTTTCTTCTGCTTCTCCATTCTGTTACTGCGGGATTCTACTGAATTTCTCAGATCTTTGAGGGCTGCAACTTCTTGTCTCAATGTGTAAAATTCTTTGGTCATTTTGTCTTTGAATTGGTTGAATTCTTGAGACATCTTCTGAATTAATCCTACAATTTCTACCTCCATCTTTACTTCCATTTTATTGATCTTGTTTGCAATCCAAATTCTAAATTCGATTTCAGACATCTCAGCTATCTGTTTGTGGTTGGGATCCTCTGAATTGGCTGGTTTGTCATTCCTTGGGGGAGTTGGACTGTTTTGTTTATTCATTTTTCCAGAGTTTTTCCACTGATACCCCTCCATTATTGTTTTTCAGCTTTTAGCTAGTTGAGCAGGTAAGGTGAAATTTGACTGGAAACTTCTACAGTTGTGGTTGACCAGCACTTCCCCTAGGAACTGGGACTAGTGACTGCACCTTTTCCTCTACATTTTTGCAATCGAACTTTACAGTACTACAGTCTGTGACTCTGGAAGCCTTCTTAGTGTAGTGGGGTAGGTGGCCCTGTCTTGTATTCAGCTGATCTCTGTCCAATCCTAGTGAATCAGTAACTCTGGGTTGCAGTCTCTGCTTCGGTGAAATACAAGCAACTAGGACCCTTCCCCCCCTGTTAATATGTGGAAAAGGACAATCAAACCTTCCCACTACAGAAAAATCTGGGTCCCACCTTGCATGGTCCTTGGATAATTTGTCCAGTTCAAGAGTTCCAGACCAATTGTCCCAGACAGCCCACACTCTCTAGCTGGAGAGTTGAAGAGGATTCCAGCAACTAGATGTTAGAGGTCTATTGGAAGCTCAAGTGTGATTTCAGTGCCTCTGATGCTCTGAGGAGTCAGAAATTCCCATCCAATAGGAGGTTTAGATCCAGGTCGTTGATGCCTCTTACCCCACATTGGTCGTCCTTTACCACCAGGCTCTGGTCTCCTCAGTCTCTGGTAGTCTCTCCAGCAGTCTCTGTTAACCCAGTCTTTGTGGCCCTGTTCTGTCCAATAAGCAAATGTGCCAGGGCTATGTGCCTTCCTGAATCAAAGTGAGGTCATCGCCTCCTCTTATTGTTACCACAGTCTACCACCATCCAGCAGGGAAGGCTGAGGTCTTCCTGCCTCAGGTGCTCAATGGCAGCTGAAGAAAGTTCCACATGAGCTCAGTCCAAACCTGCGGATATCCAGACAGAAAAAGAATTTCTCCCTTGGCCACTGTTCCTTTGTTGCCACTGTTCTGCAGTTCTGAAATCCCTATAGGGCATGGTCTGGTTTCCTCTGGAGGACCACAGTGTTGGGAAGATCACTCTCCAGAGTTAGACCTCAACAGGATCACTTCACTAATGTTGAAGTTGGGTGGGGGATGCCTCCTCTTAAGTTCATGCACCTTCACAGTTTTTGAGCCTCCACCCACAGTGCAGGAAACCAAGCCTCTGTCTGCTGCTGAGATACTCTTTTTGGGGGGCCAGGTTACTCACTTTTCCCTCTTTGTCTTCCTGTACAATTATTCACAGGTACAGCACAGCTATACAGCCCCCATCTATGCAATGCCTGGTCTTAGCCAAGAAATACAGACAATCTGGATTCTGGAGGAGTTGGACTTCCAGATTGCCAGGCTGGGGTGAGGTAAGTAGACTGAGGGATCAAGGTGGCAAGGAAAATATTTGTCCAAATTTTCTGCCAGATGAGGGTATTCCTAGACTCTCAGCGGGGGCTCGCTTGAGAAAGAGTCCTAACTTCTAGCAATTCCCTCCAGTGGGGTGAGGAAGGAGAACCTCAGTTTTTCACTCACCAGTAGAAATCACACAGTGAGCAAGCAACTCTCTTAGGAGAGGGGAGGGCCTCACAACCTCTTTGGGATGAGATCTGTACTGAAAATAGTTTCTTTGGGGTAGAAGCTTGCCTCAGCAGGGAAGATGAGCAATTATCTATCTCATCTCTCAGCTCAGTTCGCCTCCTTTGGCTTTGTTGGGTTCTTTCTGGCTGTTATCTCTCCCTCCAGACTGGAGCCTCTGTTGAGAGGTGGCTCCAATCAGCGGTAGTACCCCATTCTCCCTTGTTCTTGTTGGATGTGAAAAATGGAGTTAGAGAAAATTGCCAACCCATGGATTTAGTAGAACACTAAACACATTGAGACCAAATGAACTAATAAACAGATACAAAGGCTACCAGACACCTAAGCCCACAGATGCACTCCCTCAGAAGCACATAGACATACAGACAAAACAAAACAAACAAATAAACAAAAAAATCCCCCCAAAACTACAATACAAATGATGATAATTGTAAAATAATTGAACAAACTAACAAAGAAAAAAACGTAGTGTTCATGAAAGAGTTAAAAAAAGAAGAAAAAGGAAAAAAAATTAAAAATCGAAAAAAAAAAATATATATATATATAAAATAGAAAATTAACAATAGTTCCTCCAAGAAAAGAATGGAAAAAAAAAGGCACCAACCACAAAAATATTATTCTTTTATTTATATAGAAACACACATCTATATGTATGAGGTAGTTGTCAACTTTAGTAGGAATAAATTTATAATCCAATATACTTTCCAGACACCAGGTGGTGCTGTGAGTCGTTCCCAGGCTTATACCTGATTCACACTTTACATTGTTACCACGGTAACCACCCTACCTGGCCTGTGGCCATTTTTGGAGATTCTATAAAAGTTTACTTTCTAATTGTTGCCCGGCTTCAGCTGCTCTGTTCCAGACGGCACTCCTATCTGACCTCCAAGCTTGGTGCTAGAGTCCATGCTTCACAAATCTTTCCACTCTGCTCCCATGTTCTCTCCCGAAACGGCAACTGCAATTGGCTGTGAGGGAGGGGCTGGCTGCCACTGCTGCAGTGTGTGGAGACCTTTCCCTCAGTATACTGGCTCAGAGTCTCTCTTTTGAACCCTGCAGCCTGCCAGTTCCCCACACAGCCTGAACTGCCAGACCTCACCAGTATTTCCCACCATGAATGGTCTGGTCTGTTTAATTATGCCTGTTGTTCTGTTGTCCACCATTTGGACAATTCAAAATGTCTGTTTCCCAGGTGGAATCCCTTCCCCTCAATTTTCCATCTGGCTGCCTAGTCCTCTATGGCTCCAAGTAGTACCCCTTTCTGGTTGCCAAACTCCCTCAGGAATTCACACTTCACTGAAGTTTTCATCAATTAGCTTTCATGAACTGCGAACTGCTGTCCTCTGTGAGGGAGGGGCCAGCTGCCAGCCAGCTCCACCAGGCAGGGGAAAACTCTATAGCCCAGTCAGTGGTTTTGATTTACACCTCAAATATAGCAATCCGCCAATTTGCTGCACATCTCCAGCTGTCTATCCTTACCAGTAATCCAAGCAGGGAAAGATCCAGAGCCTCTTCCCTCTCACCTGATGACTTGGGAGAGATGGGCTACACATCTGTCCTATCTGCCATCACATCATGCTCTGCCTCTTAATCTTATTTTCTTTGTTAAAAATGACATTGGGAAGTAATTTCTAATTTCCTTATGAATTCAAAAAAATCCTTTGAATTTTAAAACATAGAATTTTTGCATAGTAAATCCCTTCTCCGCTACTAGTGTATATATGAAGAAAAAAGGATCTAATACAAGAATTTAAAAATTACTGGAAATTATCATAAGTAGTGCATGTAATTAACAAATGTTCAAATATACAAATCAACAAAGCAGCAACCAAAAAAATATTATATGGATCCTACTATGTGTTTGCCATTTTTTTATGTTTCTGTTTTTAATCAAGATTAATATGTAGAAAACAAATAAAAGGTAGTAAAAATTTGTATATAATTCACTATGTGGCAGTTATGAGAAATTACTTTTCTCTTCTCAGCCTTCCTGGTAAGCCCAGGAACTATAACTTACCAAGGGATAGATGCTGCACTTGAGAATTTTAGTCTGTGTTTGCTAAGAGGCCTTACCTCAGCAGGGCGATAGTCAGACTTAGCTGTTTCTGGGAGAGTGATCTTACCTGTGGGCAAAAGGAGTGGTCAGGGTTATGATGTTAAAACAGCATTAACCACACTGCCCCTGGTTTGGAGCAAGCCATCCCTTCTTTCTGGAGCAGCACAATTGCACAGCCTCCATATGAAGGCCTGCTGCTGTAGAGAGACCCTTCCTCAGTTGCAGTTATAGTATACTCAGGGGCCACATGGAGCCCAGAAGTCTGTCTTTTTTCCTTTTTGGACATGTGGGCATATTCCCTAATTAACTCCTATCCTGCTGAGTAGCTCATATCACTTTTATCTTGTTTACTTCACTCACATTTCTTCTCTAAGTATTCCCGGTGCTCTTGCTCAGATGATCCATATTAAGGTGGATATCTATTTATCACTTTTGATTCTCTCCATAAGAGAAAGCTACTTATAATTCACATCTCTCCTGCCTCTAAAGTTTCTTAAAATAATTATTTTGAAATCTTCTTCAGGTAACTCTTTAGGTTTCAATTTCTGTGAGATTGGTTACTGGAAAAGTATTATGTGTGCTTGTTTCATGTAGAGATAGGGTTCCTCTATATTTCCCAAGCTGGCCTTGAACTCCTGGGAAAAAAGGCTCCTGCCTCACCTTCCCATGAAATTGAGGTGGAGTGGCAAGTCACTGCACCAACTTACTATGTTCTTATGGTGTTTTCATGTTGTCTTTTGTTTTTTGTTATAGTGATCTTGCCTTAATATCTGCACATTTGATGGAGGAATCACCTCTATCAGCCTTTTAGACAGTCCCTACTGGAGAAAACCTAGCTGCAAGGTCACTAGCTGGATGGGGTGCAGTGTGCCTAGTTCTAGGAAGATTGTAGTATTGTCTCTGTGTAGGTTTGTCAACTGAGTTTGATATCAATGAAGAATCCAGGGTCTTTGTTAGTGGCAATTGGTAGGGCTGTCTGAGTCCCTGGTCAAAAGGGCTGCTAAAATCCTTTTTGTATTCCTAATATTATGTAAGAGTTAGCCAGTATAGATGAGAAAACATAAGCCCATACATCTGGTAAACCTTGCTCACAGACAGGTAAGTACTTGGGCTTGTTGTTAAGTAGTCAACATAGTGATTTGTTTTGCTTATTTGTTTCCTCATTTTAGCTTGTTTATTATACTTTTTTTCTATAGTCAATCACTACGAGAACTTGCCACTTACTGTGCACAATGTAAAGTTATACAGCATACCCTCCAGGAGAAGGACTCAGCTACAACTTAAACTATACTTTAGAAGTAAAAAGAAAGTAAGATAAACATCTGTACTTTTATATTAATCTGAAGTTAAAATTAATATAAACAGAAAGAATTAATAATGAGAATTTTGAGATAGATTAATGGCAAAAGTGATATTGAAGATCTTTTAAAGAAGAAACTTGTTACCTGAAGATAAAATCTTACAATCAGGGTTTTCAGGGGTTTTTTGGTAGCATATATGTGGCCTCTTAATTCTCCATTTTAGTTATATAAATTTTGGTTATATAATTTGGCAAAATAATCTATAGTGAAAATTAACAAGGGGTAATTTTTAACAAGGATTAAGGATGATGAAATAACTGCAGGTTTTATTTTTTTAATGTCTACCATGAAAATCTCTTTTGTTCGTATTTCAGGGACTTTGGCATCTTTTGTGGAAACAACTTCATCTTTCTAGTTAGAACTAAAGGAGGGAATGTGAAAATCTCTCCCCTTTCATTCAGTTTTCCCAATTGCTCATCTTTTATTTCACTTTTTACCCAATGCCTTGGTAACTTCCTACTTTATTTCTCTAGAAATTGCTTTAGACAATTAATTTTTGTGTACTGTGAACTTAAGGGAAATTTAAAGAAACAATGTTTCTCATACTGACTTTAGTGTTGACTACTAGTTTCAATGCCCCACTAAGTAGATTTCTCTTCCTTGAATGCAGCTTCTCACTTTTGTATCTTTATTTGTATATCCTGCCAGACCTTAAATAAATGCTTTGCATTTACACAAATCCCTTGATCCTTAGATCTTTCATGACCTGTATACTTCTCTTTGGATATCTGGTAAAGGACATTTTAATCTTATCTGAATTTGGTTCTCTTGAATTCCAGTCTGATTTGAGTTTATTTTTGAGATATTCTACTTGAACATCTCATTCTGAAATCACCAGTCTATAAACTATCTACCATGCATCTTCTTTTGTATTTCCTAGACTGAATGTCTATCTATACTTCCCTGTTATAACTTTTCCCCCTAAAATATAAATTATTATGCAGTTTTCCATTCATTTCCTCCCATTCCTGATGCATTTAAAATACTTATCAGGAGTATGAAAGACATAGCAGGTACTTAATCAATAGTTACTTTGTCAACTTCAATACAGTTCTATAGCATTATAACTCATAACAACCTCAAATTCTTGGGTTCAAGTGTTTCTCTTGCCTCCAGGCACCTGAGTAGCTGGGACTATAGGTGCCCACCACAACTCCGAGCTATTTTTAGAGGCAGGGTTTTACTCTTGCTCAGGCTGGTCTCAAACCTGTGATCTCAGGCAATCCAACCACTTTGGCCTCTCAGAGTGCTAGGATTACAGGTGTGAGCCACCATACTTGGCCTACATTGCACATTTTAATAACAATTTTTAAAAATAGCTAGTGCTTTTCCTGATTCTTTATGTACTTATTTAAATGTGTTGTCTCAATATGCTAAGACAATTGGGGGAAATTGAAGTAAATAAAGATGTGTTTGCCTTCCAGAAATTAATACAGTGATTTTAATACCATGGTTCATATTTTTTTTATCCTCAAGGTGACTTTATCTGCATAAAACTTTTGTCACTTCAGACATTAATTTATGACACATAATTTATTGAGCTTCCCCTATCAAAGGAGTGCTATTGTGGATGTTGGGATATAACATTGTATGAAAAAGATCAACAGGACAGATAGCCCTTAGTGAACAATTACTATGACTCAAGATTTGATTTAGATGAATTACTTAATTTAATGTTCATAGTAAACTTATGAGGTAAGATTTTGTATTGTAATTCCAAATTTCCAAATGAAGTAACTGAAGACAAATTGTGTTAAATAATAAAATCTGAGGTTACAAAGTAATGTTAGGGATGGGTCTCAAATTTAAAACAAAAGCTTAAATTTTGTAGAAAGATACCATTTTTTGGTACCAAAAGCTTTCAAAGATTTCAGATAAGGTGTCTAGAAAATGAGAAAACTTTCTTTAATTAACTAATCCTTCACAGGAATATCAGACAGTAGTGAATTTAAATCAAAGGAGGTGAATGATAAAGTGTCCTCCATTTTAATCTCCACTTTCTCCACGAGCCCTTTTCTAACCATATTAATACATAATGGACAGTCTTTTCCACATATGAATTTTTGCAGACTCTTAATACTTTCCTATATTGGACATGGAATTTTTAAGTATATATTTTATTGGTCCATTTAAATTGCAATTCTTTTAATATGGGTAATATCCTTTGGTGCTTTGTATAGTTCTATAGAAATGGTTCCCAGTAAATATATTTCAGTTCAATTCAACTCAATTTTGTCATGAATTATTACTGGGCACTGACCAATGGTTTTCTTATGGACCACAAATACTGGTAAGATACTCTTCTTGTCACCATAGCAGTACTGATTTATCTTTAGGAAAAAAAAAAAATCCATGAATAGTAAGCAAACTTTCCTTTTTTGATATTTCTTATCTTTTGCTCTGTTCAGTCCACATTCAAACATAACATGGAGTTCAAATGCCACGATTTAAGGGTGGTGAGTATCTTTTCCAGTAATCCAAATGTGATTGGAATTGAAGACTTTTCAGAGGTAACTGTTTAAAATCTATTTTAATCATTTAGCAGCAGAAATTTCTTTAACAGCTATAGTTATAATTGAGAGGTTTAGGCAGAGAGAATTGATTTCAATAAATGTTTTATTATTTTACCAGTAATTCTCTTAAGTGGGCTTCCGTGAATTACCTCTGTTATGCAGCTATATCTAGAGATAATATCAAAATAACTGGGGCCTCAGACAAGGAATTTCTGAAAAATACTAAAGGACTGTAACCTTGTGGTGAAAGGTAGGTCTCTACTGCAGCATTGGGGATAATAATAATATCATAGCATTTGTCTTTATTTAAAACTGGGAATTTGAGCATGGAACTATATAAATTAAAGGCCTTAAGAGAAACTGTGAAAATTTATCTTGGAAAAATTGTTAGGAGAAAAAGTTTTCTTTTCCATAAAGTAGCAATTTTAGTAGCACATGGTATGTTCCCTCACAAAATATAGTAGCCCTACATTCTGCTGCTCTTGTTTGCCTCAAAAATATTCTTCCTGAATGTCAAAGAATGCTTCCCATAACAGATGATATCATCTTCCAAATTTGACAAAATTTGTCAACTTAGAGAAGAAATAAAAGAGAATGTCAGTCAAAAGAATAATGAGAGTTAAGAAAATTATACCTTCAAGTGAAATGAATGTTTAATAGAGAAAACTTTAACAGAGCTTGAAGACAAAGTGTGTGTATATGTGACTGTGTGCATGTGGGGGGGAGAATTTTGAAGTGGAAATTTACAGAAAAGAAAAAAAAAAACCTAATCAAGAATATGAAAATATGTATAAACTCACCAGCAATGAGAAAGATGAAAAATTTAAATATTACATATAAATTAACATCAATTAAATTAAAAATTCCTAGTATGGAAATGGGAATATGCATCTGGTAAGAGCAAAGAAAAATTGAAGCTATTCTGAAAGAATTTAACAAATTTTATTAATTTAAATATATATGAGGTACTTTCCTAGAGAACCTATGCACTGATGGCGGCACCTAGTCTACCCTTCAAAGCAATTTTGGAACTCTTTTTCTTGAATAACTGTCAGAGCTGTTATTATGCAGCACACAAAAATATGCAATGACACCATTAATGAAGGACACTCAGCAAAACACCACCACATGTCGACATTAACACAACTGTGAGACACTAGTATATCATGGTTATAAAACCTTACTGAGCTGTTTGTACAGTGCTGAGAACATAAGCACACAGTGAGAAGTTTGTGAACGTAATAGTCAGACCTCGTATACATATTTTGAAAGAAAACAAATAAAGAGGAAGATATGTCATAAACAGAAAAACAGACTAGATAAATTAAAATTCTATAGAAAACAATTTTCCTAATGATGGAAGGCCATTCTCCCAACCCTTGTATACATTTCTAATTCTAGGCATGGCCTAAGACTCAGGGCTTGATCTTGTAGAGAATTGCTGCTGCTTGAGAAAATTAGCAAAGTTCTAAAGAATCAGAATGACAAAATTGAAGACCTGTGAATCCTCAGACATACAAACAAATTTTTCAAAAACAATAACAAAATTGTAGAACAATTAGGCTGTGGAGGATACAAAAAAAAATAACAACACTAATATGAAATAAATTATAGGAAAGAATATGACAGGTAAAACAAAAGAAAAATGTAGAAGAATTTTTAATCAAGTATTACTACTCTGGACAAAGGGATGCGTTAAACATAGAAGAAAAACATTGTAAATTAAACTTTAATACAATTAAGAGCTTCAGTATTCATCAAATGATATTATTAAAAGTAAAAAAGGCAAGTTATAGACTTGAAGAAGATATAAAAGGATTCTTATTCAGAATATATTAAAAAAATCTTCTACATACCTATAAAAAGACCAAAAAATAAATTTATAAAAGTAGACAAAATTCTTAAAACAGGCGCTAAAGAAACAGAAAAACAAATAGGTAATAAACAATTTAAAAGGTATTCAACATCATTATCTATCATTAAATATAACAACATGTCTGTTAGAAGGACTAAAAATTTTAAAAGCCTAAAATATCAAGTGCAGGTAAAGACGTAAATAACTGGAATTGCTGATGGGAATGTAAATTGGGAAAACAACTGTGAGAAACTCTTTGGTGGTAACTACTTAAGCTGAACATATTCTTAGATTATAGACTAGAAATTTCATTCCTGTGCTATAATTGGGTTATAGCCTTCATATGAAAGCTATACCTAGTAAAGGAATTATAGGATTAAGTGGCAGTTCTATTTTTAGGTCTCTAAGTATTCTCCAAACATCCTTCCAAAAGGAACATACTAGTTTGCATTCCCACCAGCAGTATAACAAAGATATCTGTACCAGAATGTTCATTGCAGCCCAATTCATAATTGCTAAGTCATGGAAGAAGCCCAAGTGCCCATCCATCCATGAATGGATTAATAAATTGTGGTACATGTATACCATGGAATACTATGCAGCCTTAAAGAAAGATGGAGACTTTACCTCTTTCGTGTTTACATGGATGGAGCTAGAACATATTCTTCTTAGCAAAGTATCTCAAGAATGGAAGAAAAAGTATCCAATGTACTCAGCCCTACTATGAAGCTAATTTATATCTTTCATATGAAGGCTATCACCCAACTATAGCATAAGAATATGGGGAAAGTGGCAAAGGAGGGGAGGGGAGGAGGGAGGATGGGTGGAGGGAGGGTAAATGGTGGGGCCACACCTACGGTGTATCTTAGAAGGGTACAGGCGAAACTTACTAAATGCAGAATACAAATGTCTTCATACAGTAAGAAAATGTCATGAAGGCTATGTTAACCAGATTGATGAAAATATTTCAGATTGTATATGAAACCAGCACATTGTACCCCTTGAGTGCACTAATGTACACAGTTATGATTTAATAAAAAAAAAAAAAAAAGAAAAGAAAAGAAACTCTCTGCAGCGGTGCCGGTGCACCAGAGTGGAGCTGAGTTCTGAGCGGTTGCTCAGGATCATATCACAGTTTGCACAAGAAAACATGGATACCAGCAAGATGATCATGGAAAATTCTGTCCATTTTAACAACTTAAGTTCTAAAACCCTACATAAGACTGTAAATAAAATATAGAGGTTCCAAGAGCGTGCCTACCCTCCCGCCCATGAGAAGAGGGCAGGATGTGGCAGCTGGACGGCCCCAGTGCCAAGTGGGGTTTAATTAAGTATTTCTAAAAGCTATCAAACCTTAAACATACCTTTCGTAATTGCATTAAAACATAGCAGATAGGGCGGTGCCTGTGGCTCGCTGAGTAGGGCGCAGGCCCCACATACCAAGGGTGGCAGGTTTGAATCCAGCCCCAGCCAAACTGCAACAAAAAATAGCAGGGAGCTATGGTGGGCACCTGTGGTTACTACTTGGGAGGCTAGGCAAGAGAATCGCCTAAGCCCCGGAGCTCGAGGTTGCTGTGAGCTGTGACGTGACGGCACTCTACTGAGGGCGACATAGTGAGACTGTCTCAAAAAAAAAAAAATGCTTCTGATGAGCCAATTATTAACAAAAACTATTTTAAAATTAATTTTCCTTGTAATTGAAGGTGCAGTTATAAAAGCAAACACAGATACTTTGAATTATATACTTTGAAAGTCTCAGCCACATGGTGATTCTTTTTTTTTTTTCACATTGTGATTCTTGAACAACCTTCACAAGTCACAGAAATGGTCAAAAGAAACTTTACAGTAGAACTGTTACACTGATTAGAATTCTACCATCACGAAGTTATAATAGTATATACTTTACATGAAAAATGAAATTCAGATGTAAATAATCCCAATTTGTAGGAAGAGACGTTTTTCAAATAATTGTTCCACAGGAATCATCGACCCTACATGGACTAAAATTTCTATTTTGAAATAATTGGTCCAAAATTTCGCTCATTGTTATACAGCCTGGAGGTACTTCTAATGCCTACAGTAACAGTTACACCAGATGAAACAGCCTCCTCAAAATTGATCTTGCATTTGCCCAGTCACTGGCATTGCTTTCAATTATACGATTGAAAATGAATTTGCTAAAAGTATATGATGGCCTAAGAAATGAATTTTCAGAAAAGCAAATCGGGATAATCTTATAATCAATCAAGATATCACATTAATAATATTAGTATTTATTGTATTACACAAAATACCTATAATACCAAAAATATTTTTTGAAGATTGTTAAGATTATATTGTTACTCATATGTCACTATAACCTCTATTACATTTTGTAAGTAATAAAACATTTTTAAGGAAGAGTTTTATATTTTAGTACCTCTAATGGCACTTTTTTCCGCTTTCTGAACAAAGGACTTCACAGTTCTGTGTTACACGAGCCCCACAGACTGTGCAGCCAGCCCTGCCTAGAGCAGGACCCTTTTCTGTCCTAGTCCCCCTCAAACTGGCAGCCTCTGGGGTCAGCTGGGGACTGTTCCTAAACATACAGCGTGTAGCCAGCAGAATCCAGAGTTCCCCCAGGCCTTGTGCTTCCTCCTCTGTAGTAAGAAATGCAGAAGGTAGCAATTTGGTTTTACTTTGGAGACGATGTCCCGGCACATCCCAGGACCTTTACTGAAGTACAGGTCCCTAAATTTTTATAGGGTCTACATCCCCGACCCTCCGGAACACATGGATTTGATCAAGGCTTCCAGCATGTTAGTCGCCCCTTGTTCATCCCACCTGAACAGTGCGGTGTTGTCCACTACACTGAGGCTCTGCAGGATGTCCAGTCTGACATGTTGGGACTTTAGCAGGACACACCGTGATATATTGTGAGTGAACACAACCCTACATAAAATAAATTGTAGATGTCTTTTGTTGTCCATTCCATACAAACATGAACTATCTCTGCACCTGTTTCCTGGCTGGGACAGAAAGTAATGTATTCACTAAATCAGGGACTACTTACAGTTCACCTGTAGCCACTTTGATCCCCTCTAGCAAAGGTATCACGTCCAGATTGCCACTGCAGTCAGGGATAATATCTGCTTGAGCATGTGGCAGGCTATAATCATTTTCCATGAACCTTTCTATAGAGGCCAAACTGGCTACCTATATGGAGATGTAACAACAACCAAAATTTGCCAATTTTATTAATCTTTCCAAAGAATCAGGATTTGGTTCTGTTGGTTTTCTCTAATTTTTTTTCTGTTCCCTATTTCATTCTTTTCTGCTCTAATCTTTACCATTTCCTTCCTTCTGCTTGCTGTAGTTTTAGTTTGCTTTTCTTTTTCTGGTATCTTAAGGTAGAAGATTAGGTTACTGATACAAAATAATAATTCTACTTTTTTTTTTTTTTGAGAAAGTATCTTACTTTGTTGAGTGGGCTGGAGTGCAGTGATGTTGTCATAGCTCACAGCAACCTCAGATTCTTGGGTTCAGGCGACCCTGCCTTAGCCTCTTGAATAACTGGGACTAGAGGCATGTGCCACCACACGTGGCTCATTTTTTTCTTAGTTTTTGTAGAGACTAGGTCTTGTCATTGCCCTGGCAGGTCTCCAACTCCTGGCCTCCTAAAGTGCTAGGAGTATAGGCGTGAGCCACCATGCCTATCCTATTCTTTTTCAAACATAGGCATTTACAATTATATAATACTGTCTGAGCGCTGCATTACATAGTTTTAGTATGTTGTGTATCCACATTCATTGCGTTCAAAGTATTTTCTACTTTTTCTTTTGATTTCTTCTTTAACACCCATTGATTATTCATGAGTATATTGCTTAGTTTCCAAATATTTGTTGAGTTTCCCAAATTTCTTTGTGAGAAATTTCATTTTATTTTATTGTGTCAGAGAACATATTTTGTATTACTTCCATCCTTTTAAATTTGCTGAAGTTTGTTTTGTGGCCCCGCATTCACTGAGGGTGCTTGAGGAGTGTGCTGTGCCTCTGTTGGGGGGCGCTGCACATGTCTGTCCAGTCTGCTTGCTTTATAACGTGGTGCACGTCTTCTGCTCACTTGCCAATATTCTGCCTGTTCTGTCCATTACTGCAAGTGGACACTGTTGTTGAATTGTCCATTTTCCCTTCATTTTGTCCAGTTTTTATCATGAATTTTGGCACTTTGTTAGTACGTATATATATTATATATATATATATATATATAAAATTGTTCCATTTTCCTTAAGGATTGGCCCTTTTATCGTTATAAAACATCTTGCTTTATCTCTAATGACATTTTATTTTAAAGTCTATTTTGCCTGGCACTCGCAGAGCCACCTCTCTCATGATTGCTGTTTCATGATACATCTTCTTCCATCCTTGCACTTTGAGTCCTTTCATCTTTGAATGTAAAGTGTGTCTCCTGTAGATGGCATATAATTAGGTCTAGTTTTTTAATCCAGTCTTACAATCTCTGCCTTTTGAGTGAATTGTGTAATCCATCTACATTTAACATCATTATTCGTATAGTTGAATTTACGTTTGCCATGTTACATTTTTTCTACATGGCTCATGTCCTTTGTGGTCCTCTGTAACTCCTTTATTGCTTTATTTTTGCATTAAGCAAATATTTTCTTTTTTGTTTCTTTTTTTTTTAGAGAGAGTCTCACTATGTCGCCCTTGGTAGAGTGCTGTGGCATCAGAGCTCACAGCAACCTCAAACTCTCAGGCTTAAGCGATTCCCTTGCCTCAGCCTCCCAAATAGCTGAGATTACGGGTGCCTGCCACAGTGCCAGTCGGCCTTGTTTGGCAGGCTCGGGCGGGATTCAAAACTGTCAGTTGTGGTGTACGTGGCTGGTACCCCTAGCCACTGAGCTACAGGCACCAAGCCTAAGCCAATATTTTCTAATGTAGCATTTTAATTCCTTTATTTTTTTCACTATATTTTTGAAATATTTCTTTAGTGAAATTTCTTAGTGATTGCTTTAGGCCTTACCATGTCATTCTTAACTTGTCAGAAACAGCTTTAGATCCACAGCACTTTATTTTGTAAACTATAGAAACGTCACTCCTATATGCCTCTACTCCCATTCTTCTGTGTTGTGGTCTTATTGTTTTACATAGACATAAAGTTGACAGTGTGTTGTTATAATCATTATGTAATGTTATGTATTTTAAAGAAGTTAAGAGAGGAAAAGAGAGTATTTATCTACCTCTATTTTTTTACAAATATCAAAAATATTTATTGATGGCCTATAACTGACTCGAGTTCATATTAAGACAAAAGAGAGATCAAAGTGGAGTGGGGTAGTCAGGGGATTCACGGAGGAGACAGGCTTAGTAGGAACTTAGGCCTCGGGAGGGAGGGGAGGGAGAATGGGAGACATTCCAGAAAGGAAAAGCCACAGGAGCAAGCACTTGTGAGAGGTCCCAGGACAAACCCTACTGGTAAAACCCTAAAGAAACACTTTGGACCAGGGAGGTCTTAGTACAACAGAACTCAACATCAAAGATGAATGAATGACGTGGTTATGTTTTGAAAACCATCGGCAGGCTCGGCGCCTGTGGCTCAATGGGCTAAGGCGCCAGCCACGTACACCTGAGCTGGCAGGTTCAAATCCAGCCCGGGCCCGCCAAACAATGACGGCTGCAACCAAAAAATGGCCGGGCATTGTGGCGGGCGCCTGTAGTCCCAGCTACTTGGGAGGCAGAGGCAGGAGACTCGCTTGATCCCAGAAATTGGAGGTTTCTGTGAGCTGTGATGCCACGGCACTCTACCCAGGGTGACAGCTTGAGGCTGTCTCAAAAAAAAAAAAGAAAACCATCGGCATTTTGTTATATTAATCTCCTTATTTATCTTTTCTGATTCTCTTCACTTGTTCCTGCAGCCATTTCTA